>PVJC01010820.1:0-42868 GCA_004026665.1 Murina feae | reverse complement strand
GCCAAGCAGGCCACTGACTCTTTCCCACTCACCCGTCCCCTGCTGCCTTCCTTTCCCACTTCCCGGTGCTGCCAAGGGGTCTGGGGAGCTGCCAAGCAGGCCCCTGGCCCCTGCAGCCTTGCTTTCCCGCTCCCCGGTGCCCCGCAAAGGGCCTGGGCAGCCACCAAGCAGGCCAAGACCGCCCCGCTGCCTCTTTCCCGCTCCCCGTCCCACCCCCTTGCTTTCCCACTTCCTGGTGCCCTGCAAGGGGCCTGGGAAGCCCATCAAGCAGGCCGCCGACCCTGCCGCCTCTTTCCCGCTCCTCGGTGCCCTCCAACCCTGCCGCCTGTTTCCCACTCACGGGTCCTGGGTCCTGCGCTGTCCCGCCCTGCAGCCGCTCTGTGCACTCAGGGAGGTCCCTCAGCCCAGCCTGTGCCCTCTCGCAGTCTGGGAGCCCTCGGGGGATGTCCACCTGCTGGCATGCCTGACCAGCCTGGGTGAGGGGCTTTAAAGCTGCCCACAGCTCCCATTGCCCAACGTCCCAGCAAGGCCGGCTGGACGCAGGTTTCCTATAATTGATGCTGTTCCTTTAAGGCGATTCCTTTTACTAACGAAGCCTCCTCTCTGCCTCACCTCTCGGCTTCTATAATGAAACAATTGTTACACTTAATTGTTGCAAATGTGCGTTTTTGCTTCAGGCCAAAGGCTAAGGAGCCAGCAAGCAGGTATTTTCGCTCTCGCTCTTGCTGCAACGGACGCTGCCTAAACGTTTACTCAGGTTCGTGAGTGGCGGCCGCCATGTTGGCTGGGCTAACTTGCATACAGCCGTTCTGATTGGCTGTGGGCGTCCCAGAGAAACGGTTAATTTTACTATTCCGCTTTTATTAGTTTAGACTAGGGGCCTGGTGCACTTGGGGGGTCCCTCAGCCCGGCCTGTGCCCTCTCGCAGTCTGGGATCCTCTGGGGTTGTCCACCTGCTGGCATGCCTGGTCAGCCTGGGTGAGGGGCTGATGGCTGTTTGCAGGCTGGCCAAGCCCCCCAGTGTAGACCTTCACCCCATTGGGGTGTAGCCAGCCTGGGTGATGGGCTGAGGGCCGTTTTCAGGATTTCAGTCTTCCCATAGCTCCCATTGACCCAATGTCCCAGCAAGGCTAGCTGGAAGCAGGTTTCTGGGGTTTATTTATCTTCTATAATTGATACTGTTCCTTTACGCCGAGGCCTAGGCAGGTAACAAAGCCTCCTGTTGGCTTCAGCTCCATGGTCTATAATTGAAAGAATGTTGCCTTAGTAGACTCTAGGCAGGCAGTTTCCTCCATCACTGGTGCAATGGAAGTCTGCTGTTTGCTTCAGCTCCGAGGCTTCTATAATTGCAACAATGTTGCCTGGAGCACAGAGAGGCCCAGCCTGCTGGCCGGCAGACAGTTTACTCCTGCTGCAACAGAAGCCTCTGTTTAATCTAGCTCCGTGACTGCCACCCTCCATCTTGGCTGGGTTAATTTGCATACAGCTGCTCTGATTGGCTGGTGGGCGTGGCTTAGGTGTCCTGTAGAAACAGTCAATTTCATTATTACTCTTTTATTAGATTAGATGCCTAAGATAGATATATAGATATAGATATAGATATAGATATAGATATAGATATAGATATAGATATAGATATAGATAGATCATACAATATGTACTCTTTTTGTGTGTGTAAGGTGTCTTTCACTCAAGATACATGTTTTTATGATTCTTCCATGTTGCTGATATCAGAATTCATTCCTTTTTCTACTAATATTAGTGGCCCGGTACATGAAAATTCATGCACTGGAGAGAGGGGTTCCTCAGCCTAGCCTGTCCCTTCAGCCCAGCCTGTCCCCTACTCAGGGGCAGGAGGCACCATGGCAATCAGGGGAAGGCGACACCCCATCACACCTCTACTGCTGCCACTGCTGGCAGCACAAGCCTCAGCGGGCCCTGGTTACCTGAGCCTTAGGTGGCTCTGGGCAGCTGGGCAGCCACAATCCAATGCTTGCCTGCGCCTCTTGCTGGCCCTTGTTGGCTGGGGGCCTGAGGGCACCAGGGCACTCTGGAGGCAGGTACACGGAGTGGCCTTGCCACACGCCTGCTGCCCTAGTGGGGCTGAAGGTACTGGGCACTGCCATCTTCTGGCTGAGGGCACCGCCATCTTTGAGGGCGGGCAGTCCATTAGCATATTCCCTCCTTATTGGCTGTGGGTGCCACCATCTTTGAGGGTGGGCAGTCCATTAGCATATTCCCTCCTCATTGGCTATGGGCGCTGCCATCTTTTCGATGGTGTAAGAGTCAATTAGCAAATTCCTTCTTTATTAGATAGGATATTAGATAGGATAGTAGTGTTCCATTACATAAATATACCAGTTTTAGTCATTCTCCTATTAAGAACATTTGAGAACATTATCTCCAGTTTTTAACGACAATGAAAAGGGTATTTATAAACTTATTTTTACTTTTTTTCTTGGTTAAATATGCAGTAAGTTCTCAATGTCATTAATAGGTTCTTGGGAAATTCATCTTTAAGCAGAATGACATATAATGAAACTGATTATGTCATAAGCTAATTGAGATAGACAAGAGTTATGTTTTTATAGCATTTTTTTTATCACACAGAAAACCACTGAACTTCTAAATAAAGACCCAAAACACTTCTAATATTAAACCTTGAAACATATGTGAGTCATACATACATTTAAGAAAGATTAATGAAAACAAGTAAGGTCATTATTTTCCAACCCACTTTCAGTTCAGGGTCCAGGATGGCCAGAGTCCAGTTTGGAGTGCAAGGTGGAACCCATCCTGGACAGGATGCTCTTCAATTGCAGGGAGCATTCACACCCACCCACATCCACACTCACTCAGATTGGGACAATTTCTATGCACCAACTCACAGCACATTTCTGGTATGTGGGAGGAGACCAGAGTCCTGGAGAGATGCCACTCAGACATTGGAAGAATGTAACCCAGTCCTGGCTCCCTCCCATCCCCATAAGGCTGCCCTGTTCAAATCCATAAGGATAGTCTAGGCGGGTGTCTGAGCTTTTTCCTTACCCCATATGTAGCTTCCCCAGAGCCACCGTGGGCTTGTGGAAGTGCATCCCAGGGCAGTAATCCAGAAGTGGCTGAGGCACTATGGACAAGGAATTCTAGAATTACAGACACCAGGCAGTGGACCAGAAGGGGACTTGGATTTCAGGTGGGCACATCTTTTGACTCCCAGCCAAATTCTTGCTTTTCAGGAGAAGTGTGGCTGAAGGCAAAGAAACCAATCTCTTGTGAAAATCTGAGGGTAGAAGTATGAGAACAACCATTTTATCTGCAACTAAAGTTTCACTACTTGTCTGAGAGACACCAATTTCTTGCTGGGCGCTCACTGTTGCTGCATTGGCAGGTCCTGAAGGGACCTCTCATTTTCTCAGCCACCCTAGGCTTTCTGCAATATTTGCTGGAATGAGATTGATGTTTTCACAGAGAACCAAGAAGGAAGAATAAAACCAACCAACAAACACCAAGTCATGTGAAAATGTTACACTCCAAAGCATAGAGATAGATATTAACCTACCTCAGAGAACAGGTATAGCTGATACTCAGGAATATATTAGTGAAACAGCTAAATGTAAATAACATGAGAAAAAAGAATGTACAATAACCCCTCACACATACATGCACATGCATGCACATACCCCTGACAAAACTATATAAAGTTGAATCATTCAGAAAACATGTACTAATCATAGTTAATTTAAATGAACATGGTGTATACTAGCATATGGAAGTCATTGCTCCATGGGTTTCACATGAATTACTTATTAATCCTGTATACTCTTATCTCCATTTTATAGACATGGAAACTGAGGCATAGTGAGGTTAAATAAAAAGGTTTCTCAAGTTTTCTTGCTAGGAAGTGGCTAAGGCAGCATTCAAATCCAGACAGTCTGGCTGCAGGGTGCACAGGCTGGGCCAGGAGTCTGTGCTGGGTAGGTCTGTGAGTTAGGTGTTTTATGAGGTGATTTATATAGATTAGCTAATTCAAACTGTGACATAGATATAATTATCTCTGCTTGACAGATGAGAAAATAAGCTGACTAATTTGCCAAAATTATAAAACTAGTAAATGGCTGAGCTGGATTTTACTAACTTGCCAGAGTTATGTAACTGAGCTCAGTTTCAGACTCGATTAAATTATATTTGGGACACATAGTATATGAAGGCAACATATAATATTTTAAAAGAAGTTTATAAAAATAGTTTCTGTGATTTTTTATTTTCAAGTTACACATACATACAGGAATCAAATTCAAGTATCAGACCTTTTTTTTTTTGCTTTTTTTTTTTTTTTTTTGCATGGAGCACCTTGTACTTGAACAATGTCTGATGAATGAGGCATGACTGCATCTCACTGCACCTGGGAAGATGTGTTTTGATTTCCGATGCTACATCCCAAGCCAAACGTGAGGTTTTTAAAGTTGCGTGATAATTGGCATTAACTATATGTGATTTTTCTCAGGGAGAAAAGTTTTCCTTCTTAGACATAGAAAGCAATATCTCCATTAAGTATCAAACATGTTATTTCATTTCTGTATAAATCTATGGGTGAGATAAACCTAGTCATTTTATGTTTCCCTGTAAATCCAATAAAACCTGAAGAAAGAATGTCTATACGAAGTCATTCCATATGCATTCCCCTGGACATTCCAGAGCTTGTGGCACATACAAGAAAGTATGGAAAAAATGACTGCCTGAGCTCTCCTACTTAGAAACATTTAATTTTCCTTCTGAGCCTTTAGTGTGAGCATTTTATTGTACATCTGTCACACGTTTTCAAGTTGCCACTGAATTGAGCATGTGCTTCTTGAATGTATGAGGGATTAAACAACTGGAAAAGGTTCGTAAGGGAAGCATTGCACGTTTTACCTCTGAATATAGAAATATTTCACATTTAGGATAAACCAAGAGTTAATGCCTGTCCAGCATCTTTACCAGACTCCTCAATGCATGAATTTTTAATAGATCTCACTTGAAGAGATAGTCATTGACTAATTATTCTAGTTAAATTATGATACGCAAGCTTCACAGTAAAATTTATTTTTTACAAACCTTGAAAATACTAGAAGGTCTGAGGAGAGAGTCTATAAGACAAATGGGAAGTCACCAGTAACATTCTAAAAAAAGAAGAGGAAACACAATTACAGGAGTTTCTCTGGCTCCTTTAAAATAAGGACCTCTGTGGAATATCACTTTGCATGAGGATGCTATATCAATATGGGTCTAATTTTACTAAGCCTGGTAACATTGTTGTAGTTGTGTGTGAATATTAGTGGGTGTGTTATACTGCCTCTAAACCCCCCTTACACCCAACCATGCTATAAAATGTCCATGCATATTGTTGCAAAATTTATCAGTGCAGTTTGTTTAGCTTTGGAACTGGCTTTCCAAGAATGCTTCAGCAATGAATAGGAGGCCCATGGTGAGAACAGACCCCACACAGCTGCTGGCACTGCTGGTGCTTGAGCACAGCCCATACCGAGCAGGAAGTTGCTCCCGCATATTTGGCAGGCCTGTTGGGGCAGGGAGCCACCAGCAACTGGTGGCCCCAAATCCTTTTCTAAAGGATTGGGTCTCCTTGGAAGGATGGGCACTAACGCCCCCAGTGGTGAGCCTTGGAAATGAACACGTGGAGGAAAGGGAGATGAGAGGATGGTTTCCTTGTCAGCACCAACAGTGGATGGAGAAATCTTCTAACTTGCTAGTTTGGAGAAAAGGACCTTCGAGGTGAAGGATATTTTTCTTTTGTACAGTGTTTGAACTCTCCCCTATTTTAATTTGTGATTTATATTTCACTGTGGTTTTTTTAATGTTGTTTGCGGCATTAAAAAAAGAAAGAAAACAAAACCAAATTCAATAGGGAACGAAAACAAATGATTATATCCTGCAGAGCATAATGAAAATTGTGTAGAAGGTAATTTTTAATTAATTAAAAAAATTATGGCGAGGACTAGAGTATCTTGAGTATCTGCTATGACCTAGAAAACATGCTGCTGGTAAGTGTTTAACATATACGATCCCATTTAGTGCTCATAATTCACTGATAAAGTGCAGGCTGGGGCAAAAGTAGGTTTGCAGTTGTGAGTACACAAACCACAAAGTTTATTCTTATATTATTATTTATTAGTTATTGCATTATTTTTCTATACGAACAGCTGTAAACCTACTTTTGCCCAACCTTATATTTATTTTTATCTGTTTTGTTGATGTAGGAATGACGGTGTAAGTAGATAAAGTGATATGCCCACAGTCATACACCATAAATGTGATTCATGGCTCTGCCTTTATACAATGGAGACATTCATTCTCTTTCTTCACACTGGAAAGCAAATTGTGTGTATTTCTCCTCATTATTATTAACTAATTTAGTCACATAACAATGTCGTATACCAAATATGAATTTAGATGTTTTCCAGAAAATTCTATCAATTATATAATATAGATTTAATAGGATTTCTGTAAAATGTATGTTTCTAACCTGTCTGGTTCCATGATTAGAAATAAATACTATTATTACACAGAATTTAAAAAATTAAATTCTAAGACTCTCCAGAGATTTTCAAATCATGCACTTCCCACAGCAGTTGCTACCCACATGTGGCTATTTACATTTAAATTAATGAAAATTAAATAAAATCAGAAACATTCATTCCTTAGTCTTAGTATTTCAAGTATAGGTGGTGGCTACGGTATTGGGCAATACTGACTATAGTAAAGTAATTCCATAATTATGGGAGGTTCCCTGAGTAGTGATGCTCTGTTCCTCACCACTTCGCATTTCAGATGAAGAAGTAAAATGCCAGAGAGTTACTGTTTGTGTCACAAATGACTGCTGGGCTTTCTCATCTAGCCCTCTTGTCCCCACATTACAATGTCATAAAATAATATTTAAAGGATGAAAAAATCCAGTTGACACGTTGTATCCACAGGGCTTGCATCTGCAAATTCAATCACCATGGCTCTAAAATATTTTGGGGGGGAAATGTTACGTTGTTGTGACATGTACTGTGCAGTTAGGCCTACGATGGTTGCATCTCTACTGAATACATAGACTTTTTTTTTTTTTAGTAATTATTCCCTAAACAGTACAGTATATTTAATTGTATTAGGTATTATAAGTAATTTAGAGATGATTTTAATTATTCAGGAGGAGTTGCGTAGGTTATATGCAAGTATTATGCCATTTTATATAAGGGACTTGAGCATCTGCAGGTTTTGTTATCCTCAAAGGATCCGAGGGATGACTATAGTAAACAGTTAATTATAGGAAGAATTGCAGAAAATGTATTTCTTGTTTATGACATGCCAAACTGAGGAGAAAGGACACTTCTTGCTTCAGGATCTTATTGTAAAGAAACCTATTAAGGTTGAAAGGTAATAGCGATTAATGACAGTTCAAGAGCAAAAGGGACATTGTGATTAGGAGGATGGAATTGATGTGACAAGCAATAGATGGTGAAGCAGTCAGACTGATCAGGATTTGAAACCTAACTCTTTTTTTCCCCCACTATTTTTTTTTTTTGAGTTTAAGTAAGTTCCAGAAAGTTTTTCCTTATCTGAGAAAAAATAGAAATAATTATAGTACCTACTTCAGAGCTGACTGGAAGATTAGAATAAATGAAACATTGCTCCAGTATTGAATGATACAGGTTCTGTGTATCTTGTACAGTAACTACCCAACATATACTACCTACTTAGATAGATATGCACACACATGTACACATAAACATATGTGATAGGTATTACATTTATGAAGAGTGAGTGTATGTGTGTATCTAATCTAATAAAAGAGTAATATGCAAATTAACCATCACACCAAGACACCTAAACCATGCCCACCAGCCCAGCCACACCCACCAGCCAATCAGAGTGGCTGTATGAAAATTAACCCAGCCAAGATGGTGGCCGGCAGCCATGGAGCTAGAGCAAACAGGAGGCTTCTGTTGCACCAGCGTTGGAGGAAACTGCCTGCCTAGGCCGGCTGGGCCTCTGCTCAAGGCAACAATATTTCAGTTATAGAAGCCATGGAGCTGAAGCAAACAGGAGGCTTCGATGCCTGACTAGGCTTCTGCTCAAGGCAACAAAGTTTCAATTATAGAAGATAAATAAACCCCAGAAACCTAATTCCAGCCAGCCTCGCTGGGACGTTGGGTTAATGGGAGCTGTGACCAGCCTGCAAACAGTCCTCAGCCCCTCACCCAGGCTGGCTAGGCACGCCAGCAGGTGGACATCCCCTAGGGTTCCCAGATTGCGAGAGGGCACAGGTCGGGCTGAGGGACCCCTCCAAGTGCACAAATTTTTGTGTACTGGGCCCCTAGTATACACATAAATATGCTATCTTTTACATATATACACATATGCTAGCTCTCCATATATGTGCTAAGTATGTTATATATATATATATACACACACATATATAGAAAGTGTGTATAAAATTCATGGCACAGTATCTTCAAATTAGTACTTTAATAATAACATGGCAGTTTGGATACATTGTTAAGGGGAAGGGAGAAAAAATCAAGGTTAGATAATGTGCAAAAAATTGTACCATAGCAAAATCAAAAGGAACAGCTGTTTTGGGGTAGGATACAAGGAAAGGTATTGAACTGGAGGTTCATTTTGGAAGATGTTAAATATGATTTACTAAATGGGAACTCAGGAAGAAAATTTAGGTGGTCAGATGTCAAAGATTTATAATGCATAATAAAGTAATAGGGGAAATAATATCTAATTTCAAAGTAACTAATGAAACTGACAATATTTTAATATATGAATATATATATGAACATATTTCTATTAAAGTAATATTAAGAAATGGGGAGATACTGTATTTACAGTCATTTATTCCACTACTTATATTAGTTCAATATAATTGAATATATGCTATAAAATAAAATTGAATTAATTCAATTATGTTTTCATTTATGTAATACTGCAGATGAGTTACTGCTTTTTAAAAGTGGGCACATGTGTTAGATGTCAATCACTACTAATTGGAATAGTATTAATTTATTAATGTTGAACTGAAAAACTAAAAAACTAAAAATCATGGTCAGACACAGATGTATGACTAATTAGTGTTGATCAGCTATTACATGCCAGATTCTGGGCTGTATTTGCTTCTTCCTCAGACTATTCCTAAAGGATCAGTGCTTTTCCCCTAATCTACAGAAGAAACAAAATATTTCCTTTGAAAATACATAGCTAGTGAAGATGCAGTTTGATCTGAACACAAATTCTATGACTTTTACAGCACTTAGATATATGGATTAGTTACCAGAAATGATTTTTTCCCCCAGTGGTCATTAAAAGTAAATATTTTTATTGGTCAGAAATGCCTCAAGAGCATTCTGTGGCTAAAGATTTTCTATTCTTTGGGGGTTCAGATGTCACAGAGGAAGTTGTAATAAAAGTTCTCACGGTAAGACACTTAATTTTACTTCAGCTACTGCCTCCTCCCACTGTCTATAAAAAGTTTATGTACCGCAGACTGTAAAGAATACAACTGAAGACAGAGACGCACAGGATAGGGCTGAGGTAATCCGTGCTCTGCGAACACTCTTCCTAGTCTCCATTTGTAGAGAAGCACAATGAGACTTTGCAGACGTCTGTTTTTGAGGTTATGAGAACTGAAACATCTACAGACTCCAAATAGCTTTGAAAACTTTTAACACAATCTTCCATATTGGAAACTGACACCAGTTAAAATCCATTATCTTAAACTTATTCTTTCATATTTTATTTGTATAAATTATTCTAATATCCATTAGTTTAGCACCGAGTATATTTACTCTCCCTGTGAACATTTTTTAGAATTAAAATAACATTGTCAGTTGAAGTAGATTGCATATTTATTGTCCCTTCATATTTTTAGCTTTGACAAAACCCAGGGCAAAAGCCTTTGGATGGTACAGAATCCTGCAACAGAAGGGGTGTGTGTGTGTGTGCGCACGAGTTGCGGGAGTGGAGGGGTGGTGGGGGGGAAAGGGCAGAGGGGATGTTAGAAAATTGGCTTCTGAAGTTCCTGGCTGCTCCATGAATGGGCCACACATTGGCTAGTGGCAGCACAGACAAGTGATCGCTTACAAAAAGCACCAGAATAGGTGACTGTACAGGTGACTGGAAGGTGACCCCAACAAGAACCTAATTTGTTCCTGGTTGATGATCACACAAAAGTCAGTCCTTTTTTTCCCTACCAGTGAAATTTCACTAAATTCTTGGAAACCCACTCCAGTGCACAAAAATGCAAAAATGCAAAAAAAAAAAAGAAAAAGATTATAACAATAAAAAACAAATAAAAGCTTTTAAATATTGAAAGCAAATAGAATATAAAAGGCACTTTTAAATGTCCCTTATGGTGGTTTATCCTACAGAGAAATGGTAAATCTACTTAAAGGGCAAATCCAGTGAAGGTGGGAGTGTGTATTCCTTCAGGAACAGTCACCCTTTGGGAAAACAAACATTTCTCTTTGCACCATGATCAAAATTAAATTCATTTTATATTTGTTATTTATTACACTATAAAAGCCTTCAAACCGGTAAATGCTAGAGACAGGCTTGCTCCTAACATGTGCAAAGCCTGAGGCCCCCCTACTGCATGCCTGAGTACTTTAAAGTCATAAATCAGGCTGTAGGCAGGGCCCTACTGGTTCTCACCAGAGCCCTTGAAGCCTGCAGGTAAAAGGGTACTGCCCTCCCTGGGCTGTGCTGCTCTGCAGCCTTGGGGATCTGTGGGCACAGGCAAGGCAGAGGCTGATCTGGCTCGCAGAAGGCTGGCGCAGTCATTGGAATTGCGGAGCCCAGAATGGGGCCACGTTGGTCAAGCTCCTCAGGGAACCAGGGCAGACAGGGTGTCTTCCCACGGCCTTACCTTTCCAACTCAGGGTTTCCAGGCAGTTCCAATCACTTTCCAAGAGGACATGCCCCAGCGGGGGGAGGGATGAAATTCATTTATGTGGAGAATCCAATCTGATGGAACACCTATTTAGGCAGTGATTTGAGGCAGCCACATCAACAGAAGCAGCTCTCTTTTCCTGACTTCCAAGGGTGGAGATTGGGGTGTCTCCCCTCCTCTGCTTCCCTTCTACCCGCCTCAGTCTTGCATCCTTTGGGTATATTGGGGGGCGGGGAGGTTTGGTTGCAAACATTCTTCCTAAGTAATGGTTTGTTCATCCAATTGGTTTCTGAACTTTCAAGTCCTTCCTTGAAAGGTTGAAAAGAAGTGAAAAGTTTTTGTATGTTGGTGTTTCTGATAAGTCGTGGTTCCCCTAACATTGTATGGGGCACAGCTCTGGGCCTTGGAAAGCAGGACTGACTTAGAAGACACTCATCTTGTCTACATGTTTACTGTCAGCTTCACTTTCTCCTGAACATTCTTGAATCCATTTTCTCCTCTGGATTCTGTTGCTGCTTATTCCATAATCTCATCCCCCCACCAAAAAAAATTTGTTACAATAACCCTTCACTACCCCCAGCTTTTCTCACTTCAAAACTTTCTTATATTGTTGCCAGAGTGAGATTTCTGAAGTGTGTGTTTGACCCTCCCCCATTCCTCTTTAGTGGCTTCAATGGCTCATCAATACCCAGAAGACAGAGTTCAAATACCGTAGCATGCCTTGGTTAGCTCCTGTATAATTTGGCCTCAGCTTGAATGTTTCCAATCTGGCTTCCATCAAAGCCCCACAAATAAGCTATGGTCCATCCCTACGAAGGTGACTCCAGTTCCTTGGGCACACTTATTTGTTGACACAGGCTTCTCCTTTACCTGGAATGCCCTTTCCAACATTTGTCCATGCAGAAAACTGCTATGCCTTTTCTAGATTTAGTCAAGCCCTGCTTCCTTCTCGTAGATTGGGTCTTTCAAGCTTCTATGTAATTATGAAACTCCAAGTCCTTTTTCTTCAGACGTATAGCATTTTATTTGTATCCATTATTCCCAAGTTCTCTTAGAGAGTTTATGAGATGTGATCATAGAGGAACAGGAGTGAGTAGAAATGTGTCCTGAAACTGTGCTGTGAAGAGGCAATGGTTATAATCATTGTTCTAGAAGCCAAGGCAAATGTAGATATCTTGATTCTGTACTACTTAGTTGGCTCAACATCTCCATGGATTATACAAGTGTGGTCCCATAATATAAGCCCAAAATATGCACTGGTCTGTGCTGAAATCATAGGAGACACTCCATTGTGTATGGCCTGCCTATTTTAATATAGTTTTTTCCCCAGAGCCCAACTTGTAGCTGTGTGTCTGCACCTCTAAACTGGGGTTTTCCTGTTTTCCACAGCTTCTTGCTTTGGATGTTTCCTCAAGAACCCTGGCTTGGCTTCCCACTGCACGCTCTCCCCACCTCAGGTTGCTTTGTAGAGCGTATCTATTGTAGCCAGCACACTGGGGCCCACCCCTCACACATACTTGCCACTCTTGGGCATATGGACACTTGTTAATACTGACCAGAGCCTCCTTTTAAGTTCGGTTAACAGGAAATATGGATGTTGGCATCATCAGAACAAGATTTAAAGACCTCACAGTAATCATGAAATCCAACTAGATTTTTTTTTTTTTTTTGCAGTTACTTAGCACTCCTTCCTTTGTCTTGCCTTTTTAGCCTCTAAATGTAAGGAAACAAAAGTTCCTGTTTATTTCTCTAAAGTGCCTGCCTGCAACACTGACTTGTTCATTTGGAACAAGAGAAGAATTGAAGCCAGGACTAGTGTGACTCATTCATTTGAAATAATTATTTCAGTCCACCTCAGCAGCCGGGCTGGCTGAGTCTTTTCAGGGCAACAGTGCCTAGGTATAGGTGAACTCCTGGATCACGTGATGCCAAATGTGGGCTTTCTAGAGTCATAGGTGTGCTGCAAAACTCTCAATGCCCAAGCGAGACTCCCCGAATACATTCTGTGCTGCATTCTGGTAAATACATCAAGGTAATAATTACTTCCACATTTCCCCTTTTAAATACACATTTTTACTCAGGGCCACAGTTTGCCCTTACACACACCCAATGCATTTCAGATTTCTGTGTAATTTAAAGAAAAAGTGTTGCAGAGGTGAGCCAAATTTCTATATGAGTTCTTTGTGTAAGTGATTTCAGAGCTACAAAGGCTGTGTCCCCATGCATATATACGGTTTGTTTCCCCAAAATGGCTTTCTGCCATCAATTGGAATACCTTTCTTACAGTGCCCTAGATCCCAATATGAAAAAAAAGTTTACTTATTTTTTATTATTTTTAAAGAAAGACTTCTTATATATGTTTTAAAGACAGAAGAACTGGTTTACATTTTCAATACCCTCAATGTGGATATAGTAAAAGAGGTGATATGTGTGGGGGGTGGCGGGGCACAGTGAATTGTAATGCCAGTGAAAAGAATGGTCTTGTTTTCTTGCTTTGGGAGCAAGGGAGAAATATATGATTTTTTATTCTCTGGAAACAGGATAAAAAGTATTACAATATCTCTTTATAAGACAGAGAAAATATAATAAAGCATTTCTTAATAAAGCAAAGTACATTTATGCTATTTATGAGTAGAATCAGCTTCTGTTACACGTATTTCATTTGTATTTCATTTTCTTCCTTGTAGAATGCTTATAGGCATTTAGTTTCATAATACTTTGGAATATTTTTACAGTTATCAATTAGGTTATTATTTAGAATGCCATTGTTCATCTCCATAGATTTTGGTTTCATTAATATTTGGGAATGGCTTTAATATTTCTTTGTTCACAGGTCTTCCCCATAGAATTTGTCTTCTTAGTCTCAACTGCTCCTTCTAATTGTATTTGATTCAGGAACATTTGAGGTTTGATTTTGGGATAGGTTCTTTCTGTGCATTGTTTTCATATTATCCTAAAACAGCTGACAGTTTATGGATGTATTGGGACGTCACTAGGTTTTACTGTGTGTCTTACTATCGTCCATGCTTTCTATTAAAATACTTATTTAAAATAGCATAACATTTTGCATTTGGTTTTGGGAACATTAAACTTAAGTGCATCCTGCCAATCAAATATGTGTCTGTTCAGAGACAATCAAAAAGAAAAGCAATTGAAAACTCAAGTGCAGTGCAATGTTGTTATGTTTTATTGAAAAGAGTATTTAAAAAGCCAGATATTGTGGTGCCAGATACGCTACTTTAATGGTTAACTCCTTGGCATCCTGTCAAAAGGTAGAACTTGTATCTGGAACAGCCTGGTGGGATAAACATGTCAGCACTTTGATTTTACTACATCTGTAGCCTCAGACTACAGGAAACTGTCTGAGTTTTACCTGGTTAACCCTGCAAATGGTCATGTTTTTAGCACCATCTATGGAAGGTCTGTGGAAAAAGTGACCCAGAACTGCAGAAAAGATCATTTTAATGGTGTCCTCAGATTTTTTGAATAAGCTTTAAATTAAAAATTACTTTTGAATACTTTAATATGAGTTAAATTCCAACCTAAATGTAGTTGGTCTAATCTCTGAATGAGAAGTCTAGAACTCAGTAGAATTTCATGGAAATACCTTTATTATCTTTATTTAAAGCTTTTGGATGAGTGAATGAGGTCTCAGTTAGTATCTGTTATTTCATTTATTTATTTTTTAGAGCATTCTTTCTCTAATCACATTTACTTCTCTCTGTTCTAAAGAGTATGTTCACATCTGGCTTCCTGCTAGGCAGAGGGCGTCTGGAGGTCAGGAACAATATCTTTACATCATTAGTTTCAGAAGTGATACAACTGGGTAAACCTAAGCACTCAAGATGCCTCATCTGCAAAATGGCCAGTGCCACATAGCAATAGGTACAAGTCTCAACATAAGTGAAATAACATGTGCCTGGTATTCAGTGGGTGCCAGCTTCCTCTCCCTTTCCATTCCTCAGTGGTTAGTGGGCCATTCTCCACAAATTACCCAAACTTAAAAATTCCTTTGTAGTTTGCTTTAGTGATCCTCCAAACAACAATTTAAAAGTTGTACCTAGAAAGTGAGGAGAAAGAGAAGAGGTAGTACAAATGCTAAGCACTTAATTTATGTCTCTGATTCACACCCTGGTGCCTCACAGTTCCAGTTGTTTTTAGTTCCATAGTTCTTCTTTAGAAGAAAGTATAATTAAATGGTTAAAAGCTTTGGCTCTGGAATCACATTGAAAGTGTTCAAATACCAAGTTTTACACTTGATAGTCCTGTGCACTTTGGAAAATTGTCCTCTCTGAGCCTTAATTTCCCCTGGAAAATTTGAATAAACTTTAACCTACATTATAGGATAGTTTGAAGGATTGAATGAGGTTCATGCAAATAAGGGGTCTATTTTAGACCTAAGCACATGGTAAAATTTGTTAAACCATTCCCCAAGTGTTAGAGATGTGGTTGAAGGTAGGCGGGGGGGGAAGGGGGGGGACAAGTGCAGTGATTAATCGCTTACTAAAACCATTTGCAATTTACTGACAACAGAGAAGAGGCTGATAAAATTTAATATGGATTTATTTTTTATCTTCTTATATCTCTCAGCAAGTCAGTAGCATCAGTTGTCAGCTCTGATAAACTCATAAGTGAAGCAGGAATTGTGAGCTACCCAAAGAGAGTGGCAAGCTAGAGAACGGTGAATATCTGTTCACCCAGGGACTTCTATACTGGCAGGTTGAATGACCGGTAAGATGAGCACTTGACTTACAGTGCCCCAAGTGAGACCATATGTGACAGAACAGTTGCTCTTTATCACAATTAATCACTGAAAAAATGGAAATGTAGAAAATGTGAGCAGTTCATGTGAATTCACAAAGTTGTTAAGAAGATAAGTCTTGCCTATCTTTTCTAGAAAAGGAAAATACATTATATCTGATCCCTTGCTCAGTGTTTTAGAGGAATTGGAAAGGAAATGTATTGAGCTGTTTCCTTCAGGAAAGAGTGGATGTCATTAAGAGGGATGATGCAAGGATAATGGACAATTGACTGACAGTGTACAAAAAACATCCATACTATTTTCTCAATCAGTTGACATAACTATCACACTCGTCTGTGGATTGAAGATTGAGAGGGAACCTAGTGTCTTCCCCTGGTTCAAAAAGACAGGTCTGCTGGGCCGAGCACCTCAGTAGTTGAACATCATCCTATGAACTAAGAGATCATGGTTCAATTCCAGGTCAAGGCACATGGCTGAGTTGCAGGCTAGGTCCCAGTGCGGGGTGTTCAGGAAGCAGCCGATCAATGATTTTTTTCATCATTGATGTTTCTATCTCTCTTCCCCTCTCCCTTCCTCTCTGAAATAAATGAAAATAGATTTTGTTTTTTCAAGGCAGATCTATACACACAGCCTGGCCTGTAATCTGTGTCAGTCTTTGCTTCCCAACCCACATTTTAAGTTCTTGTGGTATAAGAGCCATTTCTGATGCTTCTACTAAGAAGAGTTAATGTCGAATGACACTGGTTTTAAAGAGAAGTTGTTCTTCACCTGCAGAAGTGCTGCTGCTCCATGTCCTCAACACACACATTCCAGAGTTAGTGGGAGGTTGTGCTGAGTCACATGCACCATCACCTGACCCCATCTTGATCAGAAGCAAACATTTGCAGGACAGCTGGCTGGAATCCTGGTTATAGGCAGGATGTGCAGAACACTAGTTTTTTTGTTGTTGTTGTTGTTTTATGTATGACTAGAGGCCTGATGCACAAAATTCATGCAAGAGTGGGCCTTCCTTCCCCTGGCTGCCAGCACCGGCTTCCCTCCAGGCCCTGGGCTTCCCTTCAGATGCTGACACCCAGGACCCAGGCTCCCCTCACAGAGGGAGGCCCCACCCACCCACCACAGCCTGCCTGTCAGTGGCCTGGGCCTCCTTCTGCGGGGTGATCATGGGGCAATGGCTGGGTCCCCGACCAATTGCATGGCACCTGTTCTGGCTGGCCTGGTACCAATGGGTGTCATAGTGTGGTTCCAGATGGTCGTCCAGATGGTCATTCCACTGTTCAGCTATTTGGTCGATTTGCATATTATGCTTTTATTATATAGGATACTAAAGGGATACAGTCACAACTCTAGCATCATTAACACTGTATTGTTAGTTGGAATGTAAAATGATGCAGTCATTCTTGAAATTAGTAGGCCATTTTTTTAAAAAAAGTTTTAAAACTTTGTATGCTAAACAGCCCTCTGTATGCTATACAGCCACTAAGCTGCATGCTGATGTGCATATTTGAACTGATTAATGGGACCTAATTCACTGTGGCATACTAGAATCACTTTAAACTCACATTGAGAAACTAAGTCAGAATTTCTGTGTATTGTGTGCTAAGAGGTAGGGGTACCAGCATGCCAGAATGTACCTACTAGTAGATTGGAACCAACTGATTGGATATAGAAGTCCTTAAAAGAAAGGCTTGTGACCTCAAGCTGAATGAAGTCTGTTAACCAGAAAGAGGGAAAGCAGTTATATTTTTCTTCTTTCTAGTCTTATCTGCAGTTATGGAATCCCTTTGCGACATACTATTGTAAGATCTAGATCATGATGAAGTGTTATAGAAATCATGGAAATTTAGGCCTGATACAGTCACAGCTGGAAAGATTATGAGTGTGAGCCTATTAAAGAAATGAATGATATAAAACAATAAAATTTTGTAACACACCCACCATACACACACACACACACACACACACACACCTTTGCTCAAGCTCAAACACCCACACATGCAAACACACTGGTGCCCCCCAAAATATGAACACATGGACATCCCCTTTGGAACACATGCTGTGTCACACTCTGGACTCTGGGTTGAGTTTTTAGTTGATTAAACACATGAAACTGAAACTATCCAAATAAACTCTTTTGGCAGTTATTGAAAGTCTTTTGAAGTAAGCCAGAATGCCTCTACAGTCAATGTTTCCATACTGAATCAGTCCCTGTCACAGTGATATTATGTTTATTTTTTATGTTGGAATGTAGATTTCTTCTTTCATTGCACCAGCTCTGCAAAGATAAAAATAAAGGTACAAAAGCAACATTCTGTGGGATTGAAGCCCTCCTCCCCGGTGAAAGCTTATGTTCTAGTTCTTTCTGCAGTCTCTAACAGGATTGGGCTGTTATTTTGTAGCATTAATTTTAGACTTCTTCTATCCCTTCAAAAGGATGAAATATTTTCTTGTCTCTAGGAACCAGTAAAACTTCTTAATACTTGCTGAGTCCCTCATTCCTTTTGTTTTCAGGACCCTGTGGTCTGTTTGAGCTTGTCCTCTGCGACAGCAACAGACTGGGAGGGATCCAGGCCGAAAATGCTAAAGGTAATTTTTAGTATTTCCCCCAAAGCTTACATTTCTTTTTTCATTATCCTTTACTGCTCAGAAGCAAAATGTTTTGATATATCAAATTTAGAACTTGGGTACAAGATACACCAACATTAAATATGTCCAAAAATTAGTATGTAACTTTCTACACTCCCATAAAGCCACTCCTTCTTTTAAAATTCCCTTCTCTTGCCGTGACTGGTTTGCTCAGTGGATAGAGCATTGGCCTGTGGACTCAAGGGTCCCAGGTTCGATTCCGGTCAAGGGCATGTACTGTGGTTGTGGGCACATCCCCAATAGGGAGTGTGCAGGAGGCAGCTGATCGATGTTTCTCTTTCATTGGTGTTTCTAACTCTCTATCCCTCTCCTTTCCTCTCTGTAAAAAGATCAATAAAATATATTTTTTAAAAAGTCCCTGCTCTTTTTTAATGGCATGAAATTAAATCTTTTTAATTTGAAACTGTAAACTGAAGATTCACTCTCACACCCCCACTCACTAAATTCAGTTATTCCTTCCATGCTGTCTATTCTACCTTCAAAACAGCTCTTATTTGTCATTATCTCTGTTCTCCCCCACTGGGAAGGTCTCAGGGTAAGATCTCATTCATTGTGGCTATTCATTTCCCTACCACTAACCTCTGCTTCCTAAAGCCCTAACTCTATTGCCAAAAGTCCTATTTCTAAGATACAAATCTGATCTTATCTTTAAGAACTTTGCGAATAGGAAGAAAGAGTAACAAATGCTTTTATCTTAGGATTGTCAGCTCCTTTATTTCCTGGCTGCAGTCCAACATCTCAGACTTGGTCCAGCCTCTCTTTGAGAGACACTGGCCTTCTTACCATCATCTAAACATGCCTTGTTGTGGTCTTGTTGTTGTCATCCTCAGAGATGACATCCCCCTACCTCTCACTCCATTCCATTCCTGGCCTAGTCTAGCAACCTCCAGCTCAACCTTTAACAGTTATCTCATGCCACATTCCCTATGACATTTTCACACCTCCCTCCAAGAACCCTGTGTTCATATGCTATTATAATACAAATCATGCTATGGGTAATGCTGTGAGTTGAATGGAGGCCCCCCCATATAATACATTCACACCCTGACAACTTGGACCTCTGAATGTGACCTCGTTTAGAATAAGACTTTTTGCAGATGTAATTAAGCATCTTAGAACAAGATCATCCTGGATTATACTTGTGGGCTTTAAATCTAGTACAAATGTCATTGCAAGACTTGAAGGAGAGACGCATAGGGGGAAAAGGTGACTATGAGAAAATGGAATCAGAGATTGGGTTGATGTGAGCCAAGGAAGTTCACCAGACCCTGGAGAGTCTCCCCACTAGGGAGCAGGATCCTGTCAGCACCTTGATTTCAGATTTTTGGACTCCAGAACTATGAGAAAAGAAATTCCTGTTTATAGCCACCAAGTTTTTGGTAATTTATTATGGCAAACCTAGGAAACTAATAAGGATAGTTAATTATATACCTGCCTCAAACTAGACTTTATAATCTAGGAGGGAAAAGATCATAGATGTTGAAAAAGTGAATAGACTTGGCATTTTTTAATAGTTTTAGGTTTAAAGAAAAGTTGACAAGTATAGAGTATTCTAACGTATCCCCTCACCTCCAGTTTCCCCTTGCATTTGTAGTACATATTTGTTAGAATTGATGATCCAACATCGATACATGATTCTTGACTGAAGTCCATAGTTTACATTAGGGTTTGCTCATTGTGATGTACATTCTGAGGTTTGACATATGTTTAATGACAGATATCCATCATCATGAAAAATAACTTGGTGGTTGCCCTTACTGGTTTGCCCTGACTGGTTTGGCTCTGTGGATAGAGTGTCGGCCTGGGGACTGAAAGGTCCCAGGTTCAATTCTGGTCAAGGGTATGTACCTGGGTTGCAGGCACATCCCCAGTAGGAGGTGTGCAAGAGGCAGCTGATCAATGTTTCTCTCTCATTGATGTTTCTAACTCTCTCCTCCTCTCCCTTCCTCTCTGTAAAAAATCAATAAAATATATTTTTAAAAAAAGTTTTGGTGATCCACCAATACATCATCCCTTCCTCCTACTAAACTCTGGTAACCAATGATATTTTTGTCTCCATCTTCCTTCTGTAGATTGTCATATAGTAGGAATCACACAATATGTAGCCTTTTCATATACACTCCTGTTCCTTAGAAATACGTATTTGAGACTCCTTCATGGCTTAATAATACACTTCTTCTTATTGCTGAATAATATTCTATTGTGTGGATATAAGAAATAGTAGATGTTTATTTTACCATTGTAGCCTTTGCAGAGTGGGTTTGTGTACTGAATTATGTATGGTTTGAAGTATTTTCAGAAAAACAGATACTCCAAAATTCTGATTTTTTTCAAAGTATGTTTGAATTATATTTATAAAAATGCTGGGAAATAATGCTAGAATAAATTCTGTATAGTAAGAGCCTAATATGCAAATTGTTTGACCAGGGGGCAGTGCAGATCATGGTGGGTGTCAGTGACGTGGCACTGGCAGTGGACAGCAGTGGAGGTGCTGCTGGCCCTGATGGGCCCCCAACGAGAGCAGGAGTGGGACCAGGGCAGGGTGGTGGAGCAGATGAGCCGGTGGCACCAGGAAAAGGTGGACACAAGCGGGAGCCTGATCGCCCGACCAATCACCCCACAGACAGCCACCAGCAGCAGCAGCAGGTGGTGGGGCTGCCGCCCGGCTCCCAAACACTGGGAGAGCCTGGGGGGCCCCAGCCCCGATCGATTGTCCCACAGGCAAGATGGTGGAGCAGGTGAGATGGTGGTGCCAGACCATGGCGGGGTGCCAGGCAGGGCTGCAAGGCTTTGAGGCTGATCCCTGTAGGCCACCCTGAGGGACCCCACTCACACATAAATTCGTGCACTGGGCCTCTAGTATTTTAATAAAATGAGTCTGTTAATAACAGATAGTACATAGTCAAATAGAAATATTTTGGGTGTCATTTAAGTTCTAAAAAGCCAAATAGAAAAATTCTTTCACTATTAAAAATAGTTTCAAGAAAGAATGTTTGAATGGTGTCATAAAGTTGTCAGCATGTAATAAGTTTTGGGGCTCAATTTATTTGTGGTGACTTCAGGGAAGACCTAGGAAACACAATCTCATGCAATTTCATAGTAAATAATTTATGTTTAACTAAATTATTGATAAATTGCAAATAGGAAGGATTTTCCTCCTCCCACATTTAAAGCTGTCCTTAAACTACAAGTTCATGCTACCATCTGGCAATTGACAGAGCAGATTAATCATTTCCTTTTTGAATAATGAAAAAGTTCCCTTCAAAATGCCCCAAAAAATATTGGACAGGGAAAATCTCCTAATATTTTGTTTATAATTTCAAATGGTTTTCAGTTATGAAATCCTGCAATATAAACTTGCTTTGATCAAACTAATATTACTTAGCTTTACTTGTTATAAATAAATGTCTTATACTTACTTATATAAGAAAAGTAATTTAAGAAAAGAGCAAATAGGAAAAATCCCAGTGTCTGCTTTTCAGAAAAATACAGATTGCTCAAACATAGCGCCTTGGTTCCCTTGAAGCTCCAGCCAGCCTCCTCCTACCTCTAGCCATGGTCTTTTGGTTTTGCAGTCTTCTCTTATCCCACTGTTTATGATAAACATTTCTGGCACATTTCTCATCTTTGGTAAAGTAAATTGTTAAACTCAGTTGCTGCCAGGTTGCTAGTGAACAGAGAAATGAGCTGAAATCTGTGTTTTGGAATAACCTTTTATTACTTGGTTGATACTTCTATGCCTTGAGCAATCTTGTTTTGATTTTGCTTTTTTTTAAGCTTTGAGTTTTGCTACATACTTTGACATTTGACTAATAGAAAAATGTTTGCTTCTTTTCTTAGTCTTTTTATGTCAAGTGATTCATTTCTTTTCTGCATTTTTTTTTGTAACCTCAGGCATTCTCAGTGGTGCCTCATATTCATTATGCAGCTATTAAAGAATCCTCACCATAATCCTAGTTTGTGCATTTTGACAGTGTTATGAAACATGCCTATTTTATAATATTTAATTAAGTGCTTTAATGTATGTGCAGTACATACCAACATCTCTGGATCCATTGCCTGCCCCAGAAGTCAGAGTAGGCTATACAAAATACTACCTGGGTACAATGACTTTTAATGACTTTCATTATAAGTAGTCTTTGTCTATTTTTATGTCTGCTATAGTAATTTTCCTGGTGACCCATTCTGCCTTTCCAATGATTTATGCAGTTTTTATTTATTTATTCATTCAATAAACATTTGTTTACCACTGCTTATTTGCCATACATTAGGTTAAACATCGGAACCATTCTATATAATAAAAGTCTAATATGCAAATTGACCAAACAGCAGAACGACTGGTCTATATGATGCACACTGACTATGGGGCAGAAACTCAATGCAGGAGCTACCCCTGGTGGTCAATGCACTTCCTGTGGGAGCGGTGCTCAGCCAGAAGAAGCCCTGATCCAGGATCATAGCTGGCAACAGCAGTGGCCTCTCCCACCTCTGTGGCAGTGCTAACAATGTCCTACTGCAGGCTTAAGGATGTCCGACTGCCAGCTTAGGCCTGCTCCCTAAGCCAGCAGTAGGACCTTCCCCGAGAGCTTCTGGACTGCAGGAGGGCACAGGCCAGGCTGCACAGATTTCATGCACTAGGCCTCTAGTAGGATACATAAGACATGATGACTTCATTCAGGTAGCTCACACATTCTGAGACATATCTGTTCAAAAGGAAGACAGACGTGTTAAAGACAAGAAAAATGGGAATAAAAACATGTTTCTCTGGAATAAGCATAACTAAAAATACAAAACTGTAATATAGACAAGTTTGGAAAGAAAAGAAACTTTCTGAAATATTTTGGATTGGGAGCAAACATTTGGATTTAAACACAAGCTTTTCTAGAACTCACACAAGTTGAATGACAAGGGTTTCCAGTGTCATTCTTGTAACAGTCTGCAGCAAGTGCCACAAGTATTGTTAGAGTCTGGAACTTACCAAGCTGAGGTACAGGGATTTGGGTGGTGAGAGACAGAGGGGGAATTAAGGAACACAAAGGGAAGGTGAAGCTGCTCTATTGAATATTTAGAAGTTGGGTACTCTAGCCCACTTGACAATATCTTTCATGTCTCTTACTTGAGATCTTTTATGTTCTCATCCTACACCAGCAGTTCTTAACCTGTGGGTCGCGACCCCTTTAGGGGTTGAACAACCCTTTCACGGGGGTCGCCTAAATACATCCTGCATATCAGATATTTACATTACAATTCATAACAGTAGCAAAATTATAGTTATGAAGTAGTAACGAAAATAACTTTATGGTTGGGGGTCACTACCACATGAGGAACTGTATTAAAGGGTTGCGGCATTAGGAAGGTTGAGAACAACTGCCCTACCCCTCTTCATATTTGAGCTTGTTCTTTCCCTTGTTTTTAAATACTAGTATAGTCTATAACTCCTAAACCTATTTTTCTGGCCTCATATTATCATTGGAGTTCCATACCCATATAATAAACTGTCTTGATATCACCATCAGGCCTCTCACAGGTTCTGACTCAACTGCAACATCTTTCAGATCTTCAATCTCTACCCCAGAATTCTGTTTTCGTTTGTCTTTCTTGACACTTTCCTCTCTTTCTCTGTTTATAACTAATCCACTATTAAGTCCTGTTCATTTTGACTCTGGCATAAATTCTGTTTCCTTTTTCACTAGTTCTCATTTTCACAGTCACTATGAGGCTCCTCTGGTTGTATTCTCGCTCTTTCCCAAATCATTCTCAATATTATCTCCCAAAGAGACCTTTTTTAAAAGAGGCATTACTTTGACTTCTTAAACTTCTTGCCCCTTGAGTCTTCAAAGACTTCACATTATGTTACACTCAGATTCAAAATTCTTAACAGGACCTTAAAGGGTCTTGAGCCACCCTCTTCAGTTCTCGTTCTACTTCACAGTGGACTTCAAGTCCTTAAGAAGTCTTGCTCTGCCCTGACCAGTTGGGCTCAGTGGATAAAGTGTCGGCCTGCAGACTGAAAGGTCCCAAGTTCGATTCCGGTCAAGGGCATGCATGTATTTTGGTTGCCGGCACATCTCCAGTAGGAGATGTGCAGGAGGCAGCTGATCAATGTTTCTCTCTCATTGATGTTTCTAACTCTCTATCCCTCTCCCTTCCTTTCTGTAAAAAATCAATAAAATATATATTTAAAAAAAAAAAAAGAAGTCTTGCCCTACCCCTGAAACTTCACACATGGTTGGTTACCCTTCTGCCTCAAAGGCTCTTGTCCCATCACTTGCATTTACATGATACTATATATTTCTTCACAAAACAAAAAGTCTTACTTTGATCCTGCAATAAATACTGCATGCTTCACCCAGATCCCTTTTTCAGAAGTGACATAAACTACTGGAAGTATCAGCTCCCAACTGCTAGAGTAGTAGTAAGAAATAGTAGATGGTCCAAATGGTCACCTACAGAAGGCTACACCCCACATTTTCAACCTGAGTTCATTACTTTTCTCATTTTTCCCCCACTGTCACATAAATACTCAATTCACCCAGCAACGCAAACCAGAAACTTATAATACTTGACTCTTTCTCACCTTTCCTGTCTCCAGTTCACCACACAACTACCAGATAGAGCTTTCTGAAATTGCACTCAGGTACTAAATTTTATCATGGAAGGTGCCATGCTAGGCATATAATAGATATTAATTAAATGATTTTTATATGTATAAAAATAGAAGTTTTACATTCTACAATAAGCTTCTGACACTACCTAATACTTTACTACGTTAAGCTCTGAGATAATTGCAAAGATAAACACAGTTCAAAAAATTTCAGTAAGTATAAACTATGAGTATGTAGTAGAAAGAAAATACTTTGATACATATAAAATGAAAAGACATAGTAAGAGACTACCCCAGGAGATTCAAGAACTTTCATGAAAAGGTCTGAGAAACAAAATTTTTCCAAAATATTAAAATAATATGAAAAGTTATGCCATAAGTTGATTGTGCCTATGGCATAGGAGAAAGTAAGTTTTTCGAAATAGAGCTCAACCAAAGGATGAGTTCTAGGCTTTCTTATTTAAACCTTCAGGCAGAGACTGAAAACTCAGCAACTTGACTTATCAAAGGCTGCAATCAATATATGAGGCTTAAGAAAGATTGGAATGAACAAGTTGCTCCAGACTTGGAAGGTTATTAGAGTTTGATAGAGTCAGAGCCAGCCACACCATATGGTTGCTGAAAAATTCACTCATCACGAAGAGCCATAAAATTGCAGTATATTTCTAGAGGCATAAAACGTCTATCTATTAAGGATTACAAAATAACCACTCACAGAGAATTTGCCAGGAAGGAAAGTAAAGCAAGATTAGTAATCTTCTAAAACTCTCATGGTGTTTGTGCTGTGCACTACCTCACTGCTAACAGAGATGCACGTCCTGGGGAGAGTGGGGGGAGTGCGGGGGGAACTCCAGGCTGTTTTGGAATTGTCTTTAGATATTATTGACTCAATACACACCCACTCTATGCCCCTCCAATGGTCTTTTCATCCAGAACCTGTCCTGAATCAATGACTACCATGTATTTTCTTCTATTTCACAAACTTTTTAAAATGAAGCAAATACTATGTGTTAACTGAAACCACACATTAAGATATCAAAACATATACATTTTTAAATCAAAATAAGTCTGACTCTGAGACATCAGTTAGAAATGTGATCTCTCTTACTGCAGATTCCCGGGTCCCAAGGATTGTATATAATCCAGAACATTTGAAGGGGGCCTCCTGATTTGTTGGGTTTAATTTTCCATTTGTCAGTATGCATTGGTCAAGTGAGAATGGCCTCTTAAGGGTGCAAGAAACCACTGGTCCCTCGCCAGGCTTGGAAGAAGGCATCTTGCTCAAATTGCATTTCAGTGCCCATCCATGATCTTGTTTTACCGTCTGAGATCCTGCCATCACCTCCAAAGTAGTGAGTCATGGATTGTAAATGATCAAAATGCAACTACTTTAGTTTCCTGCAGCCCCTTTAAGTCATATTCCATGGGAGAATTCTCCCTCATTCTTGGATGAAAACTTAAACATGCCCTTTGATTTTCTCCTCATTCTTTATGTAATGGGTCACTTCATCACAAACACTGTCTTATTTCAATTATTAGCATGTCCAGAACAAGATTTTAATTAGAACTCTCAACTTGCTTAAATATAAATCTCTTCTCTATCTTAGATCAGCTTTAGTCTGGAGCCTGCAAAAGGCGCCAGGAGACTGGGAGTTTAAAAAGCCCACTATCCAAATATCCAATGCATATGAAAGCTCTGACAACATTTTCAATGAGTGATAAATCTTTAGTACTATTGAAACATTCCTCAGACATAACACATGCATTCAAAAGGAAATTTAGAAAGTTTTATTGAGAGTGAATATATAACAAAACCAATATTCACAATACCACCTTATCCAATAGATACTCTTACAGGTGAAAGTTGGAATCATTCATCTTGAAGATTTCCCCCCCCCTTTCTCTAATATCTGAAATCAAGTGATTGCATCTGAGCTTTATTTGTATAAAGAAGTATAAATAATGCAATTAAGCGTCACAACAGAGTAAAAGGAGACTCCTTACCACTGATATTAATAATAAGGACCACTCTGAAACACTTGCCAGGGGTCCCAGAGCTGAAGATTGATACCTGCATCTTAACAGGGGTTTGAAATTAAGCCCCGTATTGGTACATGGGAGTATATAAAAAAAATGACTATGCTATTAATTATTTGAGACTTCAGATAAAATAAAGCTGAAAACTGGAAGGCATAAAAACTTGGGAGAAAAAACTCAGTTATAGATGAGGTATTGCATCACTGCCTTATCCATCAATTATTATAAGAAAAAGAAAAAATTCAACTCTCAAATGAATAACAATGAAACTTACTCCCATCAAATATGATTAGTATTATCTAGTTCAACTCAAAATTATCTGTGTAATGCCTCATTGTTTTCGGTTGTCATCGGATTTCCGTATGTATCTATAGGTATATAATACATATACGCATACAAATATATTAAAGAGACTGCATTAATGGTAGGGAGGTAATCCTGTTGATAAATCAAGATTGGCAATATGAAGGAAGAGTGGTTCACTGTAAATATTGTAGAACATATTTTATTTTCTGACCACAGGAAATGTTAGTAAGGGAGAAGATAGTGTTCCTATTTTCTATAGAAATTGGAATGTGCTTGAGGTGTGTTAAATGACACATTTTAGAATGTATTGTGATAAAAAAAATAACTTAATATGTGGAATTAACATGAGGAACAAACATGATACTGATTCACATTTAAAAAATGACAGGTCCTCTGCCCATTTTTTAATCAAATTATTTATTTTTTTGGTGTTGAGTTGTATGAATTCTTCAGACATGGAAAAAACCAAGTGTCCCTCAATAACTGACTGGATGAGGAAGATTTGGCACATATATACAATGGAATATGACTCAGCCATAAAAAAAGACATTTGAGACAACATGGGTGGATCTTGAGAATATCATGCTAAGCAAAATAACTCAGACAGAAAATGTTAAGAACCATATGATTTCATGCACATGTGGGATATAAACTGAAATCAACAAATGAACAAATAAGAAAAACACACAAACAAAAACTCAGACACAGACAATAGAACAGTGGTTGCCAGAGGGAAGGAGGGTGGAGAGCTAGTAAAGGGTAAAAAGGGTCAAATACATGGGAACAGAAGGTTTGACTTTGTGTGGTAAACACACAATACAATACACAGATTATCTGTCATAGAATTGTATACTTGAAACCTATGTTATTTTTTTAAACCTATATCGCCCCCACTAAATTCAGTTTTTAAAAAATGATAGGAAGAGCTGTGAATTTCTCTGGAGAATATTGTATTCAATTGGACATGTAAGCTGAGGAACATGAGTACTATCTTCACATGTTTGAAAACCATCTGGAATAGAAGATAAATGTTTCTCTAGGTGCCAGAGGAAAACGAGGAAAAGGTAGAGAGAAATCATGTTTGGATCAAAGATAAAATGTCTCGCAAGTAAGTTCTCTGCCATCTGAGGTGATTTGATAAGAGATGTTAATCATGACTAGGCTAAAATTTCACTTGGCTCATTTTTTCCGGTTCATGAATCCTGGTCCATCTCCTATTACCACGTTAGACTCATATGGAACACATTCAAAGGGGTTAAAAAGGCAAATGTTTCAGGATACCTGTCGGATCCCTATACCAAGTAGGGGCCCCATATTGACTCCTACTGTTGAAGTAGAGAAGATAATCCAGAATCACAAAACACTTTGTGTCTTAGACATTTGAAAATGGATCGCTTTCTCCGCTGGTCTCTAAATCAGTTCTACAGAATTCTGTATTTCTTTGTTTAATTAATCCATACTCTTTTACTGTTTCAATCATGAAATGATTCTTTATGGATTTCATAAAGAATGAAATCCATATTTCATTTTAAAATATATGTGATACATTGACAAATCCACACAAAAAATACTTTCACTTTTCAGCATCCGTACTATTGCGATTTATGGCCTCTTTTTATTTGGTTTTCTGTCTTACATGTTTTTAAGCAGTAGGTGGAAGGATAGGAATCAGTTCTTTGAACTATATTGTGTATAAATATCGGAACTGAAGTACAATAATGGGTCTGTTGTGCATCACACGGTAGAATCAGTAAGATAAATAATGTAGCTGCATAAAAAACTCTTATTATTCATATTATAAACATATTTGATTTTACCTAAACACAGCCAAGTACACAGTAGCCATTTTACCTTGGATCTTTGCATATACACTTGTATGGGTGTTATTTTCAGTATTTTCTAATCAATAAATAGAGGTTAGAATTAGTTCATCCTTAAATTCAGAATATTATTCTATACATATGGAGCTATAACATTTTTTCCCATATGGTATCATATTTATTTCCACAAAAGAAAAGTGATGACAGAAATTTTTTTAAAGAAAGGGTCCAAAAATATGTATTAAAACAACAGTAGATTTCCCATTAAGCAAAGAATTCAGTACCTCATTTTTCAGCCAGTTGAAGGAGTGCCGAGAATGTACTGGCTTTGGAAAAGATACTTATTTCCAGCCAAAACTCTTCAGAGAAGTTCAATAAGAATAATTTCCATTCAGGAATTCCATCTTTCATATGCCAGGTGTCAGGACTGTCAAAGCTTTGGACTGTTTAGTCTTATCAAACCTAATAAAACAATCGTACATAACCACTAGGAAACATTTTGTTGCTCTTTTCCTCACAGCATCACTTTTAAGTTCAACTCAGTTTACTAAAAACCAGTTTTGCATTCTTGAACATCTTGTTTAAATTTCTAAAGAAGATTTTTCTTGAAAGTACATCAATATTAAGAGTTATTCAAATATACACATGAAACAAGAGTGATATTCAAGTGCTTATATTTTGAATGTAAACCATGAGACATAAAGTTTAAATGGTGTTTTCTTCTGGGGGAAAAATCATTGGTAGAAACCTTTTTGCCTTATGTAACTGACAGCTCATAAGGAGTCTGATGATGGTGGTTGGGTGTTGCTTTGTCCCAAACATTTGAAATTCAGTGCAGAAAGGGGATGTGCACATGCCTCCTTGCACAGTGATTCAGTTTTGTGGTAGAATGGCTTCCCATGTAGAGCTTTCAGTTGAAGATGTCCTTGTTTTCCTTATCTGTAGCTTGTAGTTTTACAAAATAAATGAGATGGAGATAATTTCTCAAAGCAAATATTTTAAGTGCCATCCACAATTGTTATTATTTAAACCAATTCCTTAGCCTAGTAACTTTTAATTGAAGTCTCTTTTATTTTTTTCTGCATTTCTTTTTCCCCTCTTTTATTGAATTTATTGGGGTGACACTGGTTAACAGAATTATACAGGTTTCAGCTGCACAGTTCCACAACACGTCATCTGTGCACTGTGCTGTGTGTTCACCACCCCAGGTCAAGTCTCATCCATCACCATTCCATCCGCCTCTCCACCCCCTCAGCCCCTCAATAACCTGTTGTGCCCATGAGTTTCTTTTCTGTTTTTGCTCAATCTTGCCACCTCCACACCCAGCCCCCTACCCTGACAGCCATCAGCCTGTTCTCTATGTAATTAAAGTCTCTTTTAATTTTCTCCATCAATATATTAGTGAATAGAAAGCAATTTACTTTCAGAGAGGGCTAATGTGATTGTTACGTTTTGCCCTAGTACAAGATAAAACATGATATAGATTGCATTTTTATAATGTCCTTTAGGTTCAATTGCCCTTGATTTAGGATGACATATAAAAAGGAGATAAATATATTGTGTAACTATATTGTGCCAGACTCTGGGCTAGGTACTTTTAGACGAATTGTCTCATCTAAGTCTTAATTGTCCCTGATGTTCTGCCTTTTGTTAAGAGAAAGATTAAGCCATGGCTTGTTTTCAAATTGCTGGGTCCATTAGATCTTTTCTGATCATAAATTATAGTTCTAAATTCAAGGATTTTGTTCTAAGTTTAAGATCAAGTCCTTGACCTCTACACCAGTTGGATAGGTGTGTGGTTTATCAGTAATCTGCCGTAAGTCCTCCTCTCCAACTGACCTGAAACTTCAGTTCCTCCAAAAATGTTTGATCACATTTGCTTTAACCATGTTTCTCCAGAGACTAGAGTCAGTACTGATATTTGCTGCTGGGTCCTGATATTGTATTGCTGACCTTCATGCCATGCAGTCATCAACCTGCTGTAGCCTCTATGATAATAACCATACTTTGGAATTACAACTAGTAACTGGTGGAGTAAAAATATTCATAGCTCTGTATATTTTGACAGCAGTGCAATGCATTTGAACACCAGCTAGCATATTTCCCACACTAAAATAATGTTGAAAACTGCTGATTTTAGGAATTATTAAAATAATGTGGAAGTAGAGTTTGTTATTTTGTCCCTTGAATGTATAAAATCCTGAGAGCCAGAGAGACCCTTTTATCACTGTTCTCCTTGCAACCAAAATGGGACCTGGCCCAGATGCCCCTGTTTATGTTGAATAGGCAGTTCTAGTTGCTACATTCAAGTCTTTTCCAGTCTGTTTCCAGAGCTTGACTCTAGGGTCTGACAGCTTCCTTTTAGAACTTTAGCAGTGCTTTAAAAAATGTTTACATGAGATTAACAGTTGCAGAAGTTGATGGCAGAACAAACAATTAAAGAAATTGAGTTGAGCCCTAGCCAATTTGGCTCAGTGGATAGAGCATCAGCCTGTGGGCTGAAGAGTCCCTAGTTCAATTCTGTTAAAGGGCACATGCCTGGACTGTGGGCTCAATCCCCAGGAGGGAGAATGCAAGAGGCAATCGATCAATGATTCTTTCTCATTATTGATGTTTCTATCTCTCTCTCACTCTCTGTTCCTCTCTGAATTCAATAAAAGTATATTTTTAAAAATCAATGGAAAAATATCCTCGGATGAGGATTAACAAAAAACAAACAAACAAAGGAAGTGAGGTGAAAGGAAAAGTCGAAAGATAATGCCTCTTCTTACCTCTTAAAAGCATCACATATATAGAGTAAATCAAGGTGACTTATAACCACATTTGACCAAGAAAAAGTTTAGTTAAAAAATAGTTTAGAGGAAAAGTATATAACCTAAATAAACCATATTCTTTATTTAATATACTTAGAATTTTTCTCATTTCAGTTCCCATGTAAGTTGATGTTTGTTCCTATGCCTGACACTGCAAGTTCAGGTACTAAATCTAAAATGTTCTACCCAAAGTCAAGGAGATAAGGACAATGCAATTCAGAATACCTTAAGTCTTTTCTAATCTATTAAAATAAAATTTATACATTTATGAATTTACAAAGACTCACAAATTCAGTATATCCACTTTTCTCAGTAGTAAATGTCTAACCAAAAAGAAAGCCTTATTTCTAATTATAAAGTAACTAGAGGCCCGTTGCAGGAAGATTCCTGCAAGAATAGGGCTTCCCAGGCCTATTCCTGTAAGAATAGGGTTTCCTGAGCCAGAGCGAAGTGGAGAAGGGAGCGAAGCCCGCCTCGGTGCACTTCACTCCCTTCTCCACTGCCTCGCTTTGTCCTGTCTCCATTGCCTCGTCCCTCCCATCTTTGCTGCCTCAGTTTCCTCCCTTCTCTGCTGCTTTGCTCCCTCCCATCTCTGCTTCCTTGGCTCCCTCCCTTCTCCACCATCTCTGCTGCTTTGTTTCCGTTCCCTTTTCCACCTCTTCGCTCCCTTCTGCAGCACTTGGCTTCCTTCTACAGTGTCTTCAATCTTCGCTCCACCCCTGTGTATGCAAATTAACTGCCATCTTTGTTGAGTTAATTTGCATATTGCTCTGATTGGCTGGTGGGCATAGTGGAGTGACACCAATTTGCATGTTACTCTTTTATAGGTATAGATACTAGGGGCCCGGTGCATGAAATTCGTGCACTGGGGGGGGGGGGTGGCTAGTGAACACAGGGGCAGGCACTTCACACCGGGCGGCTGACGATCGCGTGCATGTCCCTATGGGGGCCACACTGCTGAGTGGACACACCCAGTGTGAAGCGTGCATAGCTCCATCACCACGGACTGGGCACACCCGGCGCGAAGCACCTGCCCCCAAAGGCGCTTTGCACTGGATGGCCAACGACCACATGCATGGCCCCTCAGGGGAGCTGCTGCTGAGTGGACACACTCAGAGCGTAGCGCCCGCCCCTGGCCCTGGGCTGGTGGCAGGCACTTCACGCCGGGTGGCTGACGATCGCACACGGTGCCCCCACGGGGGCCCCGCCACTGACCAGGCAGCAGTAGATACAGCGGGGGTGAGGGCACTGGGCGCCGCCATCTTGTGGCTATGGGCACAGCCATCTTTGTCTTGGAGTGATGGTTATTTTGCATATTACTCTTTTATTAGACAGGATATGGAGCGAATGTTAACCAAATGGGAAGGTTAATATCCATTCTGTTAAGCAAGTGAAATTTGAATTATCAATGAGAACAAATCATTTTAAGTCATGCAGGAGAAAATAATTTATTGGGCAAGAGAAGTCTTGTGTATTTTTTAAAGACTGCCTTTAGTCCATTTTGATAATGGGCAGTATATTCTCCTGGCCACCAAATAAAATGATCATGTAGCAAGTACAACAAGAAATATTTTTGGAATATGCAAAAATTTCATAATTTAATATATGCAAGGTTCATAAAAGAATGTCTAAAATCTCCAACTTTTCCCTGAATTATTTTAGTTGAAGTTTCCATAGAGATCGAAAGTAACTATGTGAGAGTGTGTGTGAAGCACAGTATGAAATAAGTGCCAGTTAATGTGATTTCTGACTGCACATTTATTTTACTCTTCTCTTTTATATTTTCTTCCAAACTTTGACCTGCATGTACTGAGGTAGTTTTCCCTATTTCCTGACACTGCCAAATATAAAACTCTCTCACTCATTACTTCTAGTGGGGATCATAATTTCTTCTCATGAGAAGGTGTGCTATGAAATTTAATCAATTGCCACTCAGCATAACATCTTTTCAATCCCTGGTGATGGTCCAGAGGTCAAGGTGACATTTAATACTATCATAAGTATAACAGCAAAACATAAAAGATAAATATTCATATTTAAATGCATATAATATGACTGCCAATGTCTTTGAATATGCATGACCACACAGTTAGTAGTTAGGAGAAAATCAAGTATTCTGTCTCTTTGGCTAACATTTTCCATGTGTAATTTAAAAAACCTTTATGATTTAAAAATATGCCCTTGAAGTAAATAGAAATTGAGTTCACTAGAACTCCCAGTAGTAATAAGAAAATATTGTCAGCAAGTTGAAAACTACTTGCTATTTTGTAAACAGTTCACAAAAAGGAAGAAGTTATGTAATCTTTTCAAAATTTGTGTTAGATTATTTTGAAATTATTTCCTCTTTATTGCCAAATCTCTGATGCCATCTCTATAAAATTATGTTTAAACATTCAGAAACATTTCACAAATAAATTATATGTATGTATATATTACATAAATATATATGTGTGATGTATACATATATACACACATACTTTGGTGAATATTTGTGTATTTATCTGTTTTGCTTTGACTTTTGATTCAGACAGTATTGAATAAGATTCTGTGTTTTGACTAAGAGTTTAAGTAGTTTATTTGTTAAAATCTAATGAAATACTTTTCAGTTTCTGCATGGACGGTCTCCTTAATGCTAATGCTTTTTTTTTTTTTTTTTTTTTTTTTTTTTTTTTTTTTTTTTTTTTTTTTTTTTTTTTTTTTTTTTTTTTTTTTTTTTTTTTTGGTAGCTTCTCTTCTATAAATTATCATTCCAGATGGCATTCCATTATTTCAAAATTAATGCCCCACACCTTCTTTTAGGAAAAAGATTGTATTTAATAGGAAGTCTGGGCAGTGTTTACCTATAAGAGGGAGAGAGGGTGTAGCTTGAAGAACAATATTAAGCTTTGCAATTGAATTGTTCTGTGAATTACTTCCTAAAAACTGATGTAAGCAAATAACTCTTCCAAGTCTCTAGGAACTGCTTTACAACAGGAAGTTCCTGAAAAATTCTCTGTAAATATTTGTATCTCTTCACTCAGGAAGTGGAGATCAGAAATGATTATTACTCTTGCCTGAAAAAGACAACAACCATCATAATTGTAGGTCATCCAGCACACACCCGAGCCATGGGTGTGTATAATACTTATATTTAGAAATGCTAATATGCTCTTGAAAAGAAACATGTCTCTCTCTCTCTTATCCTTACAATAAAGGTTTAAATGAATAAATGTAAAAGTCCCTAGGTGTAGGAAAAGACTTTTATTTATTTATTATGCTCATCTCAGTGTCCAGCTCAGAATCTGACACAGATCTTGGTACATACAGGACGTCTCCAAAAACTTTATACACATTTTAACAACTGATGGTTCAATTTTGAAAATGAAGTGTATTTTAATATACTGGCTTTCATAATTATTCAAAGTGTGAGTATACATTTTTAGGGGCATCCTCTGTTTACCCAGTGAATGAATGAAAACTGTTCATGGTCTGAGCTGCTGAATAGCGTTCTCTGGGTAAAGCAAAGGACCCTGCCTCTCTCTTGGCTCATTTCATGGTCTCTATAGCTAAGACCTCCAGGACTTCTCAATAGCAGTTTATCCTTCCGGGTGATAGGGCTTAGGAGCTGCTTATGCTGTGTCTGGGAAACACCAAATATTAGGGAGGCAAAAACTATGTAAAAAATGAGAGAAAATAAAACACACACAGGACACTGAGTTAGGCAAGAGACCTTTTGTTCTAGCCTAGGTTACCCATTAGCCTATGTTAAGTGAAAGAAATAGGCTAGATGCCCAGATCTCTTTCAGGTTCTATATTCTATCATTCTTTGAAAGTTTTGCCTGCAGTACACACTAAGTTTGCTTATATTCATGGGTTGTTCTTGCATTAACAATAAACGAATCTAGAGGAGATATTTTAGGAACTCCCTAGAGTCCCTCAGAATGAAGAACCTCCAGGGTATAAGCATCTTCCATAGGTCTGCTTGTGACATTTCTTTCCATGTAGAGGAACATTTATTTCAAATAGTTTAATATTCTGTTGAGATTCTGCAGGACATGCTTTTTTAAAGTCCTATAATGTCATTTTTAAGGAATACATTTTTGAGTCCTAGTAATTAGAAATTATCGTTCACCAATAATTAGTTCCCATTTTTTTCCTTTCATTTGCACTTTTCAACTAGCATCCCCTCTGCCCAGACTCACAAATCCATGCTATTCTTTCTCTTCTAATGTTTCAGGTATCAATAACATTGATCTAAATGTTTCCATAAACTTGGTTTTTAGTAAAAATAGGGATAACCAGGTTTTTAATTTTTAAAATCTATAAATGCTACATACTAGTTTTATGGCTACAGTAATTTATAAGGACATACTATTAAAGAATTCTGAGTACTTCACTAATTTGCCACCTTTCTTGTACTGAGGAAAGATAAGCCATTGCTTCTCACAGCCCCTTGGTGATAACCCTGAAGCAATCCAAGTCTCTCTGGCTCTCATTCAGGTTCTTCCACTCAGCTTCACCTTGTGGGGGCCCTTTGCAGTGAGTGCCAGCCCAGCATCCACTCCCCGCCTTCTGATTTTCCTTAGGAAGCCAGCCCTCTCCAGTCTGAACCATGTGGTTAGATAGACAGTATCTGACATTGCTCCTGGGTCCACAGGAGCAAACCATTGATTCAGACAACATAGATGAATCTTAACTTAGTGAATGTAGCCAGAGCCCCAAAGGCCATAATTGTATGATTTCATTTATATGTTAATGAAAAGGCAAAACCTGTAGTAAAAAACAAGTCCTTTTTTTTTGTTTGTTTTTTTTTTTGTCACGAGTTGGAGAATAGGAGACACGGATATTATAAAAGTCGAGTGGGGGGGGGATATTGAGTGATAGAATTGTTCTTTATGGAATTGTTGTGGTGAACAAATGACTCTGCATTTGTCAAGACCCGTAGAATCGCACATAATAAAACAGTACATTTTACTAAGTGTAAATTAAAAAAAATAAATCAGCCAGCATGTGGACATAGGGGGAGTAAGGCAAGAAGGTAATCCATATAAATCACTTAATCATTTACATTAAAGAAATTGGGGACAAAAGAAGCTGAAACAGTGTTCTAGAAATTTCTCTCAGGGGTATGGGTTAGAATTCTAAAACAAACTATCTCATTTGTATACGAGGGCTGAACAAATAAGTAAGTGGATTGTAAATAATATGATCCAGGTCTCAAGCTGACAGAGAGAGTTTTTAATAAGGAAAGTTTTGGAAAGTTAGAATCCTGTGGTGCTGTATTGATGTGGATGGCATCCATATTGACTCATTATTTAAAACATATATGCATACTGGTAAATAGAAAAACAGCTATGGATATGTGTGGAGTTGGCATGAAATTGTATATATACATGCATTTCTTTATCCACTGACATCTATTAGCAAATTAGCACATCTCATGCCCAGATAACTGGTTTATAAATGACACTCCAATAAAAGGAACTAGGGATCCTAGGAAAATACTTGTTTCCCCTGTCGAGGCAGGAAAATACAAGATGAGCTAGAGTATTAAGTAGTGCCAGAAATAAGGGAATGGGAAAAAGAAAGACAATAAAGGATGTAAGCATATTGAAAGGGCAGAGAAGCTAACCTGAAGGATCTCCTAGTGGACAAATTTTGAATAGCTTGGACAACAAAATTAATTACTGTGGTATTTGAAATGAAAACTCCCAAATAAAAATCTAATATAAATAACTTAATATATAAATAACTGGGGGAAATTGATGACTTTTTTGCAGAATAATTTTAATTAAAAAGTTTAAAAGTTCTGAGAGAAAATAGAAAACCACCATTAGAACATCACAGTAAAAAATTGCCACAGGCAAGATCCTACAAATGGATGTTAAAATGAGTGGGTAAAATTGTAAGCTGAAGCATGATATTTGCATAATATTTCTCCATAGTATTTAGTAATTTCAACAGGAGAAAAACAAGCAAACAAACAAAAAAAGAAAACAAGTTAGAGTGGAAAATCTTAACAGATATCAACATAGCTCAATGGTTAAAATCATATATATCAACTTCATGTGCCCCGCTGATATGAGGAACTGAGAGATGCACACCACTCCTGTGACATTCTTCTCATTAATAGCCTCAGTCTAATCTACTCACGAGAAAACAGTAGGCAAACCCATATTGAAGGACTTTCTATACAATAACAGATCAGCATTCTTCATACGTATCAGGATTGTAAAAGACAAGACTGAGGGATGGCACCGATTGGAGGAGACTACATAGACATGACAAATTCAATGTGGAATCCTGGATTAGATCTGGAACAGAAAAAGGACATTAATGAAAGAAATAGGACATTTGAATAAGGCCTGTACTTAAGTTAATTTCTTAGTTGTAGATAAATGTTTTGCAGTTCCATAAAATTTTAACATAGAAGGAAGCAGCATGAAGGGTAAATGGAACTCTCTATACTATTTTTGCAATTATTTTATAAGTATAAAATTATCTCAATATTTAAAAAAATCAAACTTCTTGATTATTTAACTTGTAGTAGGTTATCAATGCATTTCATTCCATGCTGCCTATTTGAGAGTTTTATTTTTAGGACATTTCCTGATTTTCCCCGTGTTTTCCAGGATTATAGAGAAAACAGAAAACTATTTCAAAACATCAAGGATGTGAGTTTTTAAAAATTACTTAAGACTGACTAAGCTGTGTATCAAATAGGCACAGGATTTAGTGGCTTAAAAGCTAGTTTATTTCTATACCCAAAAGAGTATACTCTGGGGTTTCCAGGGTATCAGGCAGCTTTGATCCAAAAAGTAATACAGAGACCTAGGTTTCCTTTGTATTTTCCCCACCATCCTCTAAGCTGCCCTCCTCATATATTATCACTATGCCCAATTTAGAATTAGTTGGCAGTAGAAATAAAAACTCAGGAAGTGCTGCCTGGTCTTAAGAAATTGTCCTGAAAGAGGCACATGTCACTTTCACTCACATAAACGCAGACATCTGGCCACATCTAGCTGTAAAAGAGTCTGGGCACAGTTCCAACAACAATTCTATTGCTATGGAAGAAGAGAAGAGCGTGGTGGTGGGCCACCAATCTCTAATATAAGAATAAAAGAATTTGCAGGAGATTCCCAGTTTAACAGTTATTTACAGTATTCAAGAACTTCATACATAGAAAACAATCTCTAAGAACCATGAATAATGTCATAGATATTAGTGATAATAGTTGACATTTCAGCAGTAGGTTACACTTTACAAATGGTTTTCCTGTGAAACATTCTATCTAATGCTGTGAAAAAAAATTAATCCTAATTTACATAGGAATAAATTAAAGCAGACAGATATTAAATGTCTAATAGCTGTGCAGGGATACAGTTCTAGATTTTCTGACCAACATGGGCATTTTCCTTATAGACAGTTTATGAATATCCTCAGATTAATTGTCAAGAATGGTTTGAAAGTCAAAAATTAAAATCTCTTGCCAATATTAAAATCACATTGTTAGAAAATTGTATAACCTGTTTTCAGGGAATTAGATTAAGAATGAGTCAATCTCTCCTTCTGAACATGACTGAACCGTATTTGTTCAGATTGTAATGACTGAATGTTTCATTTAGACCAAAGAACCACCAATTTCAGGCCTGGTTAAAAGCCAGACCTCGAAGTCTTCTATTATTTCAAGAGCACATTTCCAAATATTTTATTTCCTTAATTTGTCTCATGTGCTCGTTTTGTCCCAGGCAGGTCTCATTCAACTCCAAGTTCAAACAAGAGCCTATAGTCTCACAATCTCTCATCTCTCCTCCAATTTGTCTTGGCTGATTGCCTCCCACTGAGGCCACACTATTTCTCTTACTTGCACAGTTGAGGCCATATGTCACTGCTGTTTGCAAGGGAGTACTTGAAAGGGTGGGTTCATTCGCAGGGAGCATGGTTAAAGGACAGAGTCCAGAAGGAGGAACTTTGCAGTTCATAACATTCCCTTACTGTGGAGGAATAAAATAAACATCAGCTCTGTAGGTCACAAGATCCTAAGTATTCTGGTCCTTCCTTCCTACTCACTTGGTGTCAACAAAGCAATGAGGCTGCCAAATGCCAATCTGATTTCTCAGCGATAGGAGTTAGTGTGTCTGAACGTATATGTTCTTGCACTAGGATAGTCAAAGGATACCAGAAATTTTAGACTCAAATCGTGATTTTATACCTTGAGAGGACTAACTCATGCCTGTAGAACCATTAGAGAGGTGAAGGGACTCAAAAATATATTGAAGGAATAACTAAAATTGAAAAATAAGAGAAACTGTAGTGTAAAAAATTGTCTCCAAATACCTCAACGGCAAGCCTGAAGCAGTCTTCACTGAGGCATCAATTTCAGTTACCTGATAGGGAAAGCCAGACTTTGGCAATTATTAGGAACAAAATATTAGTTCAATATGATGAAAATAGATGTAAACATAAGAGATGTCTGAAAAAGCGTGGCTATCTCTGTAGTGAGCTGGTGTCCCATCTCTTACAAGGTTTAGGGAATAAATGCTGAGCCTCACCGCCTGACTCTGCAAACTTGGGCACTTGATCTTCTGGTTTTCTTGCAATGTAAGTGGGAGAATAATAACACCTATCATATATAGCATAGGTCTGTGGTAATTAGTTTATACACAAAGCACTGAGATTAATTTTTAGCCAAACTAAATGCTCAATAAAGGTTTGCAAGTATTGTTTAAAAGCAGAATGAAGAAAACTCTGGTGGAAATGGGAACAAAAAGCAATACAAAGAATTGAAGCAGTACACTGGGGATTATAAGAGACTAGGGGCCCGGTGCACAAAAATTTGTGCACTCGGCAGGGGTTGGGGGGGTACTTAATCCCTGCCTATGCTCTCTCACAGTTTGGGACCCTGGAATCCATTGGGGCACACAGCACACACAGAGGGCACACCTCCCTGTGTGCTGTGTGCCCCTCACTGATTTCCAGGCCTCAGACTCAGGGGCGGAGCTGGCTCGGATCCTCAGCTTCCCCCCCAACCCCCAGCCGCCTGGAATCCATGGGGGGGGGGGGCACAGGCACTCAGGGAGGCTATCCCTCCTTGAGTGCCCGTGCCCCCACCCCATCACAGATCTACTTCCAGGCTGCAGGGCAGCCTTGGGGCCTGGGCTGGCTTGCTCCGCCAGGCCCCCGCTGCCCTGCCGCCTGAAATCGATCGCGGGAGCACGGGCACACACGCCCCTGTGCCCAAGCCCTCGTGATCACGGATCTACTTCCAGGCTGCAGGACAGCCTGGGGGCCTGGGCTGCCCTGCCACCTGAAATCGATTGTGGAGGCTCCGGCACTCACAGAGGCGTGTGTGCCGGTGCCCCAGTGATCACAGACCTACTTCCAGGCTGCAGGGCAGCCTTGGGGCCTGGGCTGGCTTGCTCCCCCAGGCGCCAGCTGCCCTGCCGCCTGAAATCGATACCGGGAGCACGGGCACACACGCCTCTGTGCCCGAGCCCCCGCGATCACGGACCTACTTCCAGGCTGCAGGACACCCTGGGGGCCTGGGCTGGCTTGCTCCGCCAGGCCCCAGCTGCCCTGCCGCCTGAAATCGATCGCGGAGGCTTGGGCACTCGCGGAGGCATGTGTGCCTGAGCCCCCGCGATCACAGACCTACTTCCAGGCTGCTTTCTGCCTGGAGGTGTGGGGCTGCCGGCTGTCGCTCCTCCGGCCCCCCCACCCATGTGGCCTGCAGGAAGGCAACAGATGGCAGGCAAGCCTCCGGGTGTCCGCTGCCATCTTGGCTGGGCTAATTTGCATACAGCCGCTCTGATTGGAGAAATGGTTAATTTTACTATTTCGCTTTTATTAGTTTAGATATGTAAATTCACTTTAAAACTTTCTGTGACTTCTTTTCCATATTATCTTTAATGAATTGCAAAATATTAGAGTGCAGAGAATGTTCTAAGAGTTTGAAACCAGGGAACATGGCATAAGGCACCATTTTACAACCAATGTGCCATGGCTTATCAGTGGGCTGTGGATGGGTTACAGCTATGGTTGCAGAAGATAACACATATTTTTTTTTCATTCCCACCCAAGAATATGCTTTCATTGAGAGAGAGAGAAACACCAATGTGAGAGAGAAACATTGTTCGGCTGCCTCTGTGTGAGCACCAACAGGTGGAACCCGCCACCCAGTTAGTTATTGCCCTGACCTGGAATCGAACTGCAATCTGGATATGCGCCATACCTGGGAATTGAACCACACCTTTTGGTGTACAGGACTACACACCAACAAACTGAGCCACTCAGCCAGGGCAAGAAGATAAAATTTAAATAAATTTTGTAGGCATTTAAACTTTGTATCCGTTGAAATGATTGCAAGTAGCCTTTTCAATCATCAAATTTATACAATAATTATGTTCATTTAGAAAGTTTAAGTTACTCATTAAAACATCACTTACTTTTGAAACATAAATTTAGATTTTGTACCTTCATGTTTCTTGTTACTGGTAAATACAATGTAGAAAATATAATAATGTTTTTCATCAAGCCTCATATAGACTCCCCCCACCCCTTAAAATCACTTCCAGATAGCATCAGTATGCTGATAAAAGATAATGATTTTCTGTGTGAGTCATGACATGAAAATTTATAAGTACTAGGTTTTAAACTCTTTTGATAATTATTTTAAATTTTACTTATTTATTTAAATCTTTTACTAAATCACAATATATAAGTTGCCATAAAGCCAAGTTAATCTGATTGAAACGTTTGGCTACATTTTTCCCCCCTAAGGGACATAGTTTTAAAATTATATAAAACCCACACTGCAGTTATTTTTCATGATGTGGCGCGTATGATCTCCTATTGGAAAGAGTTGACCCAATGGGTGAAAAATATCCAAAATGAAAGGTTATTTTTTCTGTTCTCAATTAAAACCATATGATGGTCAATGCCACACAAATATACTCTGAGTGGCCA
>PVJC01010819.1:0-42914 GCA_004026665.1 Murina feae | reverse complement strand
GCGCGCGCCTCCGTACCTCTGTACTTTGCTTCCGCCACTCCTCTGAGTCTCAGACTCTTCTCTAGTTGTAGGATTTTCACTCAGCCAGCTGTCCTGTGGGTGCGAGTGGTGTCCGTGTGTTCTTTTCGTGGTTTTTCTGAAATAGTTGTTCACAGCTGCATATACGGTGTCTACCCTATGCCGCCATCTTGTTTCTCCTCTGTCTGGGCTTTCTGTGGGGCTAACAGGCAGCCTGGGACCAGGCGTGGGAGCTAGTCCAGAGGACCAAGGAGGGCCCTCCTTGCCTGCCCTGGTGCCCGAAGGAAAGTGTTGAGTCCCAGAGGCCCTGCAGCTCTGGGGCAGCAAGTCTTCAGGAGAATGTGCCCAGGTTCTGAGAGCTTGACCCAAGCATGGTCAGCACGAGGGGCCTGGCCTGAGGAGGCCCTGTGGCTGCAGGTCAGAGGCCTGGCCTCCGAGGAGGGGGAGCCATGTAACTGGGTGGAGGGAAACGCACCCACAAATCCCACGCTAGCACTCAGGGGAGCAGGTGGTGGCAGGACTGCAGGCTCCTCCAGGCCCCCCTAAGTATGTGTGTGTAAATACTTCTTTCGTGCCCTGACCCGTTTGGCTCAGTGGATAGAGCATCGGCCTGTGGACTGAAGGGTCCCAGGTTCGATTCCGGTCAAGGGCGTGTACCTTGGTTGCGGGCACATGCCCAGTAGGAGGTGTGCAGGAGGCAGCTGATCGATGTTTCTCTCTCATCATGTTTTTAACTCTCTATCCTTCTCCCTTCCTCTCTGTAAAAAATCAATAAATTATATATTTTTAAAAAATACCTTCTTCTCACACCCCCAACAGGATGAGTCTCAGGTGCCCAGAGCTGCCCTCTGGGCCTTTGCCCCTTCAGTGCACTGCGTGGCTGCCACACTGCAGTTTGTAAACTGTATAGGTGCTCCCCAGGTGTGTGGCGGGACCTCCAGGTGCAATGCAGAGAGAAGCATTGGCTGCTTCTCTGGGGCCAGTTGGACAATCGTCACACCTGTTTATTGGGACCATTCACCACAGCAAACTTTTGGCCAGTTTTGCTCAGTGGGAAGAGCGTCAGCCTGTGGACTGAAGGATCCCAGGTTCAATTCTGGTCAGGGCACACGCTTGGGTTGCGGGCTCAGTCCCCAGTGTGGGGCATGCAGGAGGCAGCAGATCCATGATTCTCTCTCATCATTGATGTTTCTAGCTCTCCTCCTCCCTTCTTCTCTGAAATCAATAAAAACATACTTTATAAAAGAGAGAGCAAACTTTTGGGTGTACATAGAGTTCAGGAAGAGGAAGGAGAGTTTGCAGCCATCAGAAGAGATATATGGCCTCAATAATGACCCTGGGTAGAAGGAGACACACATGGAGAGAGAGCAGGCTACCTGACTAGAATCCCACCCACCACAGACCCTGCCCCAGAGCCCATCCCAGAATCTGATGGCTGGGACTTGCTTTCCCCTCCCAACCCAGAAGCACAGGCCAAGTTTGCTTCATCATGCAGGGGGCCTGGCCACGCACCAGACTCACCCCCACCCCTTCCGTGCGGCTGGGTTCATATCCTGGCAGAGCAGCATCACGCCATCTTGCCTGGGCCTGGGGGAGGGACAGAAGGGAGGCAGGGAGGGGCTGCCTCACCCAAGGCCACGCCCAGGACCTCATCCCGGCCCCGCCCCCCAGGCTGGTCTGGACACCAGCCTGGAGGCAGGCAGGGGCTGTGCAAGCCTGCTCCTGCTTGTGGGGTGTGGGGGCCCACTGCAGTGACCTGCTACACCACACCGTGCACCAGGCAGGACGAACGCAGCAAGGCCCGAGGCTCCAGGCTCCCTTCCCGCCAGCTCTTCCAGTTTCTCCTTTTCCGGAAGTCCCTTTCCCTGAGGACCTGAGCAGCGTGGGGACCAGGTTCAGAGCACCCTGGGACATGGAGCCCTTCCTCAGGAAGAGGCTGGCCTTCCTGTCCTTCTTCTGGAACAAGATCTGGCCAGCAGGTGCCCAGGACCACGGCATCCCCTGCTTCCCCGACCCAGGTGCCGGCCCGGAGCTGGAGCCCCCTGCCGCTGTGCTCTGCAGCCCCCCGGCAGCCGGGCACTTCTTCAGGGCACGGCTTGACTTCACCGCACGGTGTGCGGATGAGCTGTCAGCTGCGGGGACAGGCTGTACGCCCTCAAGGAGGAGGGCGACTACATCTTTGCCCGTCGGCTCTCGGGCCAGCCCAGTGTGGGGCTTGTGCCCCTCGCCTACGTGGCCAAGGCCACTGCTGAGATGCTCTCGGACCAACCGTGAGTACTGCCTGCCCTGGAGTCAGGAAGCAGTGGGCTGGGCTGGTGGCCATCTGGGAGTCTGGGATCGTTGTGGGTCACTCATGCACTCAGCAGCGGGCTCCTCCAGGCCCTGCTGCCCAGCAGTGAGCACAGAGCCTGGAACGCGGACCGCAGTGACGGCCTGGGCAGGTCCAGCAGCAGGTTGGCTGGGCGGAGCGTGTGCCTGCTCCTGGCCGGCCACGTTGGGGCTCTGTCTGTCTGGCTAGCTGTCCTCTGGCTCTCACACAGGGACTCAGTCCTAGAGGCAGCATCTGGGAGGCTCCCGTTCTGCAAGCTGACTGGAGTAGTCACTGCTTGGGGGCAGAGGCGAGGGTCTGGAGTGCAGTCTGGATGAGACATGAACAGCCCGATTCCTAGCGCTCCCAGTGAGGACCTGAGCGTGCAGAGGCCATCGGTGTCCTCTTGTGCTCTGATGGTATGGTGAGGTGGTGACGGGGGGTAAGGCTGGTGTATCAGAGGTGCATTCCCCTGCCCCTCACTCCTGCACATTCACCAGCCCCCTCACCTACACGGGGCCAGCTATGGGGCAGACATGACCCTGGCCTTGGGATTGCTCCAAAAAAGGCCTGTTTGGGCCGTGGACCCTGGTAGGGGGAGCCCAACCATTCCCTCTAGAGCCTGAGCCCTGAGGCAGGGGCAGTCCACAGGCAGGAATGTCTGCTTGTTGGCATGACAGCCTGTCATCATGGAAGGAAGAAGAAGGGGGCGGGCAGGGCTCTCCAGGCAGTTTCCTCAGGGAGGTCACCTCTCAGCTCAAGCTCCAGGTCCAAGGACAGGTGATCTCTTAGGGCAACTGTGTGCCAGCTCTAGCAGTAGGCACAGTCCATAGGCCTCAAGCATTTCACCCAAACCCAGGATGTGACCCTGACCCATCTTTCTGCTGAACACAGTGGTGGCCATTGCAATCTCAGGTGTCTGGATGGACGGGGCATTGGCCTGGGGACACTCGGGCAGAGTCTCCTCTCAGCCCAGCATGCATGGAGGTGGCATGCTGGTGAAACCGGCTGCCTGCTTTGCTGGGCAGACCTCACCTCAATGTGGGTCCCGACCTACTGGGCCAGGCCTGTGGCCTGGACATGTCCTTGCCGATCAGCCTAGAGTCTCAGCCTTAGTCAGGCCACTGCCAGCCTCCTGGGGGAAGCCTGAGTCACAGGAAGGTGCCTCCTGGCCCCCACCCCACACCTGGGACCAAGCAGTCACTCCGATGGGGAGGTGCCCACAGTCACTCCAGGTGTGGAGGACAAAGCCAGAGCTGCTCCCAGAAAAGGCTGGCAGGGAGGGGAGGGGTTGCCAAGAGGAAGAGCTAATGACTATGTGCCTGGGCTGGAGATGAAAGGACTGACCACACTCCCAGGGTCATTAGCCCCAGACACCTGTCCCTGGGCCAGACCGGCTGGGTGGGCTGGGCCCCTCAACCCCTACAGGGAGGCCTCATTGCTTCCAAGCTGCTGAGGGCTCCCTTATAATCTTAATTCTCCCACGGCCCCACACCCCAGGGAGGGACCTGAGCACATCCTGCAGCCCAGGGTCTCAGCTCCCTCCCCAGGCCCTGGGGCTGCAGGGAGGCCAGCCTGGGGAGCCTCCGGTTCTCCTTGTCCCCCATGGCCCTGCTGTCCTGGGGAGGCCTGCTGAGCACCTTCACACTTGAGATGTTCCCCCAGGAGGCAGGGCCTGTGTGGTTGGAGCCTGGCCACCTCAGAGCTCCCCAGTCAATGTGCCCCTGAGCTCGCTGACCCACCAGGCATTGTCTCTGGGGACCCATGTAAGGTCCACAGATCCTCCGCCCTTCCCCACCTGCCCTGTCTGCTGATTCTATCTCCCAGTGTTTCGCAGACCTCGGCCTCTCCACCCCCTCGCACCCACTTCTTCTGTCTCCAATTCTCCCTCCAGCCCAGGCCAGCTCCACGGCCCGGCTGTGTTGGCTCCCGGCCCCTCTCCATAGCTCCCCAGGTGGGTGCAGGTTTGTCTCTGCCCGCTCCTGCCAGGCCCCACCCTTGTCCCTGCCTCCAGCAGCACCTACCTGCACAGCTACGTTCACCTGGTGCCCTCTCTGGGGGGCACCCCCACCTTGTGCTGACTCACTCTGAATCATACTTGGGGCCCCCAGGTGATCTGAGAGCCAGTATCTCTGCTGTCCCTCAGGGTGGATGAAGGGTGGTGCTCATTGGGCTGCCCTGGACATTAGTGGTCCCCTTGGGGGCAGGCCTCCTGCCACGGGGTTTCCAGGGACCCTAGGTGTGGGGAGGTTCCGGGGAGGGAAGCTAACTCAGGTGTGAGATTTCCCAACCTGGGCCTTGGGGAATAGACACAGGTGAAGGGATGGGGCCAATAGCCTCACCTGGCCTGATTCTTGGTAGATTGCTGGCCCAGATGAAGAGTCAGACGAGGAAGCCCCAGGCAGGCCCCGCCCCACCCCACACTCAGGTGCGGGGGTCTCTGTATCTGGGAATCCTACACAGACTGTGGAATGGGCGCCTGGGACTTCCTGCCACCTGCCTCTTGAGGTCGCCTCCACAGGAGCAGCTCTGTGTGAGCAGAGGGCCAGGGGCTCGAGCTGGTCTGTGCTGGGCAGGGCTCCTCAGAGGTGGATGCTCAATGCTTTGAACCTCCCAGGTCTCCCAGCTTCCCCTGACAACCTGCCCAGCCAGGCTCAGACCACCTCCTGAGGGCCTTCCCCGCTCTGGCGCTGAGGCTGCTTCTCCCCCTCACCTGTGACCTCCTGAGGCCTGTGGGCCATGCCCAGCCAGGTGGCACCCCTGGTTCTCCAGGCCATACCTGCAGCCCAGCCTGCACATCCCTTCCCTCGAAAGGGCTCAGTTGTCTTGAGTTTGACAGGTTTGGTCTGTGGCTGAGCTGTTAGCCTGTGATCAGAGCTGTGGTCACTTTATGAGCAGGACTGATGGGGAACCTGTGGCTGAGGTGAGTGCACAGTCTCACATAGCATGGGTTACTGCAGGTGGTTGTCAGCTCCATGCCAGCCCAAGCAGTTCGCCTGTCCAGCCCCTGATGACTCTGAGCACTGTGACCTGGGGCTGGGGGCACAGAGTGGGCACCTGGGACCTCTGGCCAGTGTGTGGCAGGGGTACTTAGGGCTGGGCCTGCCTAGTGACCGACGCACCCACCATTTGCAGTTGGTACTTCAGTGGCATCAGCCGCACCCAGGCCCAGCAGCTGCTCCTGTCCCCAGCCAACGTTCCAGGCGCCTTCCTCATCCGGCCCAGTGAGAGCAGCCAGGGTGACTACTCGCTGTCAGGTACAAGGGCCCCTCATGCCTCTGTCCCCCTGAGAAACCCTGGGCAGCCGGGCCCGGGTAGGACACTCTTTTTTATTGTTGAAAGTATTACATGTGCCTCCTTTTGCCACGATTGACCTCCCCCCACCAATCCCACCCCTCAGGACAAGCCCCCTCCGCCCCAGTGTCCGTGTCCATCGGCTATGCTCATATGGGTGCATACAAGTCCTTTGGTTGCTCTCTTACAAGAGCACTCTTGACCTCAGAGTCCTTACTTGTGCCCAGCCCCACTTATGGCCTGACAGCGCCTACCGCTGGTCACTTCATGTTTGTGCACTGCCTCCTCAGGAGCTCACCCCGCCCCTCCTTCATTCCCTTTTCAGACTCTCACTCACCAGCACCGCTCTGCACCCTGTCTGCTCCTCTGCCTGTAGCTACCCACACTCCCCCCTCCTCCACAAGGCTCCGGCCATCTTGACTCCCCAAAGGGTGGTGGCAGTCTCCTGGTTGTGGTGGTAGAGGGTCTGGACACAGCCTCCATCTCTGCACCTTCCCAGTCCGGGCCCAGGCCAAAGTCCGCCACTTCCGCATCTGCACAACAGCTGACAGCAGCTTCTGCCTGCAGAAGGGCCATCTCTTCCCCAGCCTGGGGGAGCTGCTCACCTACTACAAAGCCAACTGGAAGCTGATCCAGAACCCGCTCCTGCAGCCCTGCGTGTCCCAGGTGGGCCTGACTCTGCCCTGCTCCTGACCAGCCTTCTGGGGATCTGAGGAGACCCAGGAGCCCACACCTGGCAAACCTCCACACTCTGGTTGGGCCCCTGCTCAAGAGTGGGGTCTGCTCTCCTCTGAGAGCCCTGGGCTGGGAGTATGCCAGGCTCTGCAGGCAGCAGTGAAAAGGGCAGGGGGCAGAGGAGAGAGGGGGAGAGGAGAGATTGGGGCACATGGGGGAAGGCTCCACAGCAGCTCCAGGCCCAGGGCAGAAGCTATGGGAGGAGATGCTGATCCTGAGGACCCAGCCCAGGAGCCACCCCTGGGCTGGGCTGCAGTTCTCCACTATAGCCCCAGTGTGGCTGTTTGTTGAGGGGCCGGGGCAGCGACCTCGGGTCCCTGAATCATAGCCTGCAGGGCAGCGATGAGTGTTTGTGGACAGAAGTCCTTCAGCAAATGAGGCCCACCCTCAGGGAGGCCAGCATTGAGCACATGCTAGGGGGTGGCCTGGTCCCTGGAGAAACGGCCACTCTGACAGGGGCACACTCACAGTCCCTCAATGCCCCCTCCCCCGACAGAAACCCCCGGAATGGGATGAGTGGGAGCGGCCGCACTCTGAGTTCACCCTTCGGAGGAAGCTGGGCAAAGGCTACTTCGGGGAGGTGTGGGAAGGCCTGTGGCTCGGCTCCGTGCCCATGGCCATCAAGGTCATCAAATCAGGTGGGTGAGGCCCTGCCATCCCTGAACCCTGGAGCCTGGGGCACCCACGGGTGATGTGGACGGGTCCTGGAGTTGCACCCTCTCCAGCAGCCAACATGAAACTTGCTGACCTCGCCAAAGAGATCCAGATGCTTAAAAGCCTGCGGCACGAGCGGCTCATCCAGTTGCACGCCGTGTGCTCCATTGGCGAGCCCGTGTACATCGTCACTGAGCTCATGCGCAAGGGCAACCTGCAGGCCTTCCTGGGCAGTGAGTGCGCCCCTCCTGGCCGCCTGTCTGAGGGCAGCACGACCTTCGGGCCAGGAAAACGACCCCTGCTGCCTTCTGGCACAGGCCTTTGACGGGCTCCAGGCCTTGTTGGTGGCTGGATTTTCCAAGACCCAGAGGGCTGTGGGGGGCTGGGGCCAACAGTGAGCTCAGGGCCCTTGATCTGAGCCAGCCTGGGCCTTGTGGAGAGAAACTCAGGGCATTGGGTTCCAGGCTGGGCAGAGTGCAGGTGGGGGGTTGGTCCATCTTTGTCACCAGCCCCTGAACAAGGTCAGTGTGGACCCCGTCCAGTGCCCCTCCCCACTTTGGTCCTTCTCTGTCTCTGTTGGGGACCCAGGCTGGTTGCCAAGGAACAGCTTGTCCCGCAGGGTCATGCAGCTGCACAGGGCCCACCCCTCTCAGATGAGGAAACTGAGGCACAGAGGGCAGTGGCCTGAGTGTCGGCTGCCCCTGCAGGCCCCGGGGGCCGTGCCCTGAACCCTCCAGTCCTGCTGGGCTTCACCTGCCAGGTGGCTGAGGGCATGCGCTACCTGGAGGAGCAGCGCATTGGGCATCGAGACCTGGCCGCCAGGAACGTGCTGGTGGGTGATGGCCTGGCCTGCAAAGTGGCCGACTTTGGCCTGGCCCGGCTGCTCAAGGTCAGTGGGGCTGCTGGTCCCGCAGACGGTGGAGGCGGTGGGAGTGGAGGGCGCCACCTCACCCACCTCACCCACCTCACCCACCTCACCACGGGCGTCCCCTCACCAGGATGACATCTACTACCCGAGCAGCGGCTCCAAGATTCCTGTCAAGTGGACAGCACCCGAGGCCGCCCACTACCGTGTGTACTCCCCGAAGTCGGACGTCTGGTCCTTTGGGGTGCTGCTCTATGAAGTGTTCTCTTACGGCCAGTGTCCCTACGAAGGTGGGCCTCCAGGCAGCCGAGGGAGGGCGCACGTTGCCCTGTGGGCTGCTCACCTCAGCAGGGCACCTGGCCTCCAGGCTGCCCGTGGAACAGGGTGTGGTGAAGGCTGGGGGAGGGATCCACGGTGACTCCTCCTCCTCAGGAATGAGCAACCGCGAGATGCTGCAACAGATCTAGAGAGGGTTCCGGCTTCCGCGCCCAGCTGCCTGCCCCACCGAGGCCTACGTGCTCATGCTGGCATGCTGGAAAGGCAGCCCGGAGGAGCGGCCGGCCTTCGCCATGCTGCAGGCGACACTGGGCACCATCCACAGGTGCCTCCACTCCACCCTCACGTGACCCGGGCGCCACCAGGGCTGGGCTGGTCCCTGGGTCTCCTTTTAGGACAATGTTTGCCTCATACAGGGTGCCAGACCTACAGCCCTCAGAGCCCCTGACCTGGGGCTCACGTGCTGACACACACAGGTGTGCACACACAGGCCAACATACAAAGACAAGCACTCGGAGAGCAGAGGAGCTGGCCACGTCCTTGGCGTGAGCAGGACCCCGGAGGGAAGGCCCGCTGAGCTGAGTTTATTCCCTTCAGGGTGATGCGGAGAAGCTCTGAGCCGACTGAGTTCCTTCCCGCCTGGGACCCCCTCCCAGGGTCAAGACCGGCAGGTGGGGCTTCCCAGTTTTCCCAGAGCTCTGCCAGGGCCTTGTTGCAGGGCTCCCAGGCTAGCCCCAGGCTCTGGGCACGTGGGGTGCAGCACCACCTGCACATGCATGCCTCTGTCTGTGTGCAGCCCCCGAGGGTGCAGAGAGACAGCCCTCAATAAACACGCGTGCACTGTCAGCTGCTCAGACGTGCGTCACACAGGCCTCAGCCCCAGCCAGAGCAGGGCTGGTGTGTCCTGATGAAGGGAGAGCCTGAGTCCCAGCCCCAACCCAGGCAGCCAGAGCAGCCAATCCCCTGGCCCCCTGCAGGGGCTGCAAGAACAGCCCTTTCCAGCTCCCTGGCTGGGATTGAGGGCCGCGGGGGCTGGTCCTACCATGGGAAGGTCAGGCAGGCAGCTGGGTGGCCGTCTTGGGGGTGGTGACTTCTCTGCCTCTATGGGTAGAGTTCGGGTGCGGCCTGGTTGTGCCTTCAGGCCTCGTGGAGGCAGGCAGCTTCAGACAGCTCTCTGGGGACGGGGAGCAGCATCTCCAGAGCAAGGCAGCTCCCAGCGCTGATTCCAAGCCGCCAGTTAACACCCCGAGTGAGGAAGTGCCTCACCTGCCCAGCTCTGGAGCAAATGGATGAACAAATGGAGGAGCAGGAGGAGCGGGTGGGTGGGCTCTGACTTCAGGATCCCCACCCCCACCTTCCTGGGAGCCCCACACTGGCAGCTGTACCCCAGAGGCTTGTGGGACAGAAGGGGCAAAGGCATGCAAGCCCCTCAGGCCCAGATAAGTGACCCCCAGGGCTTCTGAGAGAGCAGAGGCTGCTGGGGCTGGGTTGGGGAAGGGGCTCCATGGTTGGGGCGAGTGGTGGGGACAGCACAAGGATGAGGTAGGAACCAGACACATCAGGCCCAGGTGCATCTGGCTTTGGATCAGGGTTGATGGGAGGGCAGGAGTCCCCAGAGCCTCAGGCCCCAGGTTGGGCCGCCCCAGCTGCTGACCCTTCCATCCTGGGCTGGGCCGAGGGGCTGGGCTCCAGAAGGTGAGGGCTAGAGCTGAGCTCCTCCAGTTTGGGGGAGGGGGGAGATCAAGGGACTCCTCTGGGCAGGGGCTCCGATCACCCTCTGCCTGGTGGTGCGGTGTGGGTGGGCGGGCTGGGCGGGAAGCCTCAGAGGGAAGGAATGCATGAGGCGTGGTGACAGGCCAGAGAAGCAGGTGTGCGTGGGGCTCACCTTTGGTGTCTCACCAGCCACGTGCTGGACAGGTTTGTGCTCCGGAGCCTCTGGGCAGGGCTGGGACATAGTCTCGAAACTCAAGCTTCCTGGTGTGACTCAGGCAGAGCCCCAGGCTCGTCAGCACCAGGGACTCGAGGCCCCCTGGACTGGAGTGTATTGGTGAGCAGTTGAGGAGGGCTTGGAACTCCCTGGGCCCAACAGGCACTAAGCTGCCCACCACCCTGTGGTCCTGCCCCTCTAAGCCCTGCCCCCTCCAGGGTGCCTGCGGCCACTTTCCCACGCGACTTGGTCAGCGCTGAGCGGGGCTGCCCAGCACAGCATGTGGATGGCCTTGTTGAACAGCATGCCTCTTGCTCTTTCCTCCAGACGGTGAGCAGGGCCATTACGCCTCCTCGATGGAGGGGGAGTTTCACAAGCAAGACTCTCACTCATTTGTCCTCACAGCCTCCTGGTGTAGCAGCAAATCTTGGCACCTCCTCAGACAGGGAACCACTCGGGCCCCAGGCCAGCAGGCTGACGTTGGGCCCACATCACCCTGGACTGCCTGTGGCAGCCACACCAGCTCCTCCCGGCGGCCCTGAGGTCAGGGAAGGGAGTGCCTTGTCCATGGTCTCCGTCCCTGACCCCATCTCTAAAACTCTCTCCCCAAGGTCCAGGTTCCACTAAGGCAGACCTAGGGGGCCCTGGCCGGTCACTCTGCCCTCCCTCTCTTGAGGGTCCCTCTCTTGGGGCTCAGACCCCAGGTTGGGCTGCCCCAGCTGCTGACCCTTCCATCCTGGGCTGGGCCGAGGGGCTAGGCTCCAGAAGGTGAGGGCTGGAGCTGAGCTCCTCCAGTCTGGGAGGGTGGATCAAGGTCACTCTGCCCTCCCTCTCTTGGTCACTTGATGGATACATTTCCCACAGAGGGTGGGTAAGAGCAGTGCCCAAACTGACCTGGCCCCAGGAGGTAGAACAGGTGGAGCTACCAGGCCCTCAAGGGTGGAGCCCAGGTGCCTAGGGAAGTGGGCAGCTCACTGGCTGGGTGGGTGGAGGGGTGGCCTCAGAATTGGCCCTGCCCGGCCACACCTCCCAGCCACGGTGTTCAGAGCAGCCGAGTGACAGGCAGAGTGACAGGCAGGGAGAGGCCAGGTGGCTGGGTCCTGCCACGTCGGACACCATGGTGTCCCGGAGCCAGGCCCACCTGGGCCCCCAGTATGTTGGCCTCTGGGACTTCAAGGCCCGGACAGACGAGGAGCTAAGCTTCCGGGCAGGCGACCTCTTCCACGTGGCCAGGACGGAAGAGGAGTGGTGGTGGGCCACACTGCTGGGCGCGGAGGGCAGGGCCCTGGCTGAAGGCTACGTGCCCCACAACTACCTAGCCGAGAGAGAGACTGTGGAGTCTGAGCCGTGAGTGCCCCTGTGGTCCCCGAGGGCCACCAAGCTGCTCCCCCCCTTCCCGTCCCTGGGCCCTGAAGTCCATCTAGAGCTCAGAGCAGGTGGGGCCTCCAGGGAATAGAGTTCTGCGCCCGATGGCTGGGTTCAGGGAGAGGCAGGGGTGCAGGGCTGGCCAAGGAGGGTGGGGACTTGTGGTTTCGTCTCCTTGGTCCCCCAAGTCGGGGCTGGACCCCACCATCTATGGCTGTACAGCATTGCTGACTGGCATCTTGGGGGAAGCCGAGCCTGTGGCCGCTCCCCTGGGCTCCCACATGATCGCTTTGTGGTGCCAGGACCCAGAGGGGACAGAAGAGGCCGCGGGGGGCTCCTGGGTAGCTGGCCCGCAGTGAATCAAAGGCCGGGCTGGGCCTTTTGGGGAGCCCAGTCCTGCTCACCTTCCAATCAACTGAAACCAGATGTGCGACCTAGTTAGGGAGGGAGGAAGGTCATTGCAACATGCCCTGCTGGGGTGTGGGCTGCGGGCGCCTGCTCCTTGCACCCTCATAGCTGCCTCGTCATGGCAGGGTGGGTCTGGGAGTGGGCAGGATGCTTGAACCACAGGGGCAGCCTTCGATGGGCACATCCACGAGACTTGAGCTGGTTCCCTGGAGCTCTCAGGGGTGAGGGGCTGTCCAGCAGGACAGACCCAGCAGCTTGCCTGTGCGCCCACCTTGTCTGAGCTTGCACTGTGTGTGTGCAGCACAGTGAGCGCGTGTAGGGATGACCACCTGCCAAGGGGAGACTGGCAATGAGCAAGTTCAGCCGGAAGCAGGTCGGCTTCAGAAGGCAGGGTCTCCCAGGGCTGTGATGCAGGGTAGGACCAACTGGAGAAGGCCCAGTGGCCCTGAGAACAGCTCATTGGAGAAGCAGGGAGGAGGCAGTGTGGTGGAGGGTGAGCAGGGAGTCCTCTGATGTGTACAGGCTGGGGCTGTGCTGGGCAGTGGTCTTTTGTGCGGGGGCCCGAGTTCCAATGGTGCTGAGGGAGTTGAGGTGCCAAGGGCAGAGCAGCTGGCAACAGAGGTCGCCTGGGAGATAGCAGGCCCCACCCTGTAGCCCAGAGTCCAGGGCTCGCCATGCCCTGGTGCTGGCTGCTGGCACGTAGGCATGGGGACGAGTGTGTGGGAGAGTGCAAATGCGGGTGTGTGACCAGTCAGGTGTGCACGGCCGGCTGCTCAGGTCCCCTGGTGCTGGAGCACAGCCTGACTGTGGCCCAGGTTGCAGAAGGTGGTCACAGAATCACAGAACCATGTGGTCCCGTGGGATGGATGGCACATCCCTGGAGCAGGGTGGCTCTGACCACACACGGGACAGCCCAGGCCAGAGTGGCGGGAGATGCCTGCTCCACAGTCTCCGGGTCACGAGGGACTTTCTAGAATCAGCCACTCAGGACATTTGGGGTCTGTGATGGGCAAAGGAGCCTCAGGGTGGAGACAGTATCAGCTAGCAGCTGGGGCTCCAGGTGAAAGGGCTGGGACTCAGGGTGGGAGGGCAGGGATCAGTGTGGGCTCTGGGCCTCCTGCCCCCCTGCAGGTGGTTCTTCGGCTGCATCTCCCGCTTGGAAGCGGTGCACCGACTGCAGGCAGATGGCACGGAGCCAGGGGCCTTCCTGATCAGGGTCAGCGAGAAGCCAGGGGCCGACTATGTTCTCTCAGGTACAACATCCCCTCCCCTATTCTGCAAGGGCGCTGGGCTTGGTGCCTCTTTACCCCAAACCCTTTCTCCCTCCTGGCTGTGACGTCCAGGACATCAAGGCCTGTCCTGGGGATCTCAAGCCCTGCAGGGGTGGCTGTCCTGTGGTCCCAGTCTGGGTTGGGAGGACACAGGGCAGGAGGTGGGCATTGGGGTCCCTCCTGGCCTGCACTCTCCTTTGAGACATGGGTGCTCACACCTGCTCACGCGCCCTCCTTTGCCCATGCCCCTGCACTGCAGTGCGGGACAGGCAGGCCTTGCGGCACTACAGGATCTGGAGGTGTGCTGGCCGGCTGCACCTCAGCGAAGCCGTGTCCTTCCCCAGTCTGGCACAGCTTGTGGGCCACCACCGGACACAAAGCCTGTCCAAAGGCCTGCGGCTGACTGTGCCCTGCGGGAAGGTAGGCCCCGCCCTGGGTCTGCCCACTGCAGTCTTTCTCCTCAGTGACAGACCCTCAGGGTCCTGCCTAGGACCCCAGGGGACTCTGGCTGAGGTCCTACAGACCTGGAGTTGTGGGTGGGACAGAGGATGTGGTCCCCTTTTGCCGGTCACTCTCACCTTTGGATCATAAGAGGTCAGGGATGCCCCTGCTGTGGCCTTTGTCTGAGACAAGGCCATATGCCCAGCTGGGCAAGCATTTTGTCTGAGTGGCAAGTGGGCCAATGTCACAGGCCCAGGGCAGGCAGTGAGGGTGGGGGTTTACCGGACACAGCAAGGGGCAGCCCCTGGAGAGCACGCATGCCCTGGACGCTGGGCCCCATGGCCAGGGCTCCCGTTGCTGGGGTCGGAGGGACTGGCTGCCCTTCTGGAAGGGCTGGCGACAGGATGGCACCCCTGCCTGTCCCCGCAGCGCGAGCGCGAGCCCCTGCCCCTCTGTGCCGACTGGGAGCGACCCCGGGAGGAGTTCACGCTCTGCAGGAAGCTGGGGGCCGGCTACTTCGGGGAGGTCTTTGAGGGGCTCTGGAGAGGCCAGGTCCGCGTGGCCATTAAGGTGATCGCCCGAGGTGAGTGGCCCCAGGCCGGGGGACTCTGCCTGACCACCCACCCCGCAGTCCCACAACAGGCCTCACTTCCCGGGTGTGGGGACGAGGCAAGCCTGGGCCTGACATCTTCTGAGCCGCACACTGCCCTGCCTGTGCCACTTGTGGCACCTACAGCCGCCACATGGAGGTGACCTTCCCTCTCAGTTGCAAATGTTCTTACCTAAAGGCATTTATTATAAAGGGCACCATCAATTTTTTTATATTCCATTTTAATTACATTGTTATTTCTTTTCTAAAGAAGATTTTAATTGATTTTTAGAGAGAGGAAGAAACATTGATTGGCCGCCTCCTGCACGCCCCCTACCAGGGATGGAGTCCACAACGGGGCATGTGCCCTGCCTGGGAATTGAGCTGCCAGCCTTTCTGTGCATGGAGGACGACCAACCGCTGAGCCCCACTGGCCCAGTGGCTGTTAAATTCTTATTGTTAATGGAAAGCCACTAAACCACTAGTGGGTGCTAGTAACCTGACAGGCCCATCTGCAATCTCCTTGGCAGGCACCAGGAGCAAGGCACCTGGGACCATGGGAACGCATGGGCATGTTTCAGCTCCCCATGTGGCTGGGGCAGGGGTGGGCCAAAGGAGTATGAGGGTGCCTTGGTGTGGTCAGAGTGGAGAGTGGGTGCGGCAGACCCTCATGGGGCTGCCATGGGACCAGTGCATCTGCCCTGAACTCTGGCCTTGGGAGCTGGGCCCGGGAGAACACTCAGTTACTGAGGGTGCGTGTCAGGCCTGCACCCACTGACCTGCCCATCTTACAGATGACCTCCTGCACCAGCACACGTTCCAGTCAGAGATCCAGGCCATGAAGAAGCTTCGGCACAAGCACATCCTGGCGCTGTACGCAGTGGCGTCTGTGGGGGACCCTGTGTACATCATCACAGAGCTCATGGCGAAGGGGAGCCTGCTGGAGCTCCTGCGGGGTAAGTGATGGGGTGGCCTGGGGGCTGCTTTCAGGGACCAAAGTGACATGCTCGCTGAGGGAGGGGGTCAGGAAGGACGCTAAAGAAAACCCTGACTGCCCACACCACACACAGGACGCCAGGGTCTCCTGACGCACTGCCGGGCCTTTCCTGGGTAAGGAACGTGTGACTAATGTGCCGTCTGTTCATTGTGAAGTTTGAGGAAATACAGATAAGTGCAAATACAAGGAAAGCCCCCCTCACTCCTGCAGCCACGGCCACCTGAGTGTCTTATCCTCTGACAAGCCCCAGGGTTTCATGTATCACCCAGCTGGACGGTGGCTGCCACTGAGCGGAAGGCCACAGGAGGCAGGTGGCCCAGTGAGATGCTGAAACGGGAAGAAACGTGGGATGACGGCGGTATGTGATGTGTGCACCTGGCGTGTAGTCTTCCTGACCAGGTCTGCCTGTTGAGCTGCTCAGAGGAGCGGTGCATCACAGGCACTGGTGGCTCTTCAGAAGAGACTGGACAGCTGACACACTCCCACAGGCGTGCTGCCTCCACTCGGCCAGTGGCCTGTGGGACCTTCCTAGGTTTTCCATCTGACGGGTGTCTGTGTACTTACATCCCAGGGTTCCCCTCACCCTGCTTCAGATGCCCAGAGGCGAAGTACAGATATGTATGAACTGCCTCCTGGAAGGGCTGCGTGGGGCCCCTGCCCTCTGCCCAGCTCCTCCACTGCGCCAGAGCCAGCAGAGGCGTGGCAGAGAGGACGCCCGCTGACCCGGCCCCCTTGCCTCCGCAGAGTCTGATGAGAAAGCCCTGCCTGTCTTGGAGCTGGTGGACATTGCCTCCCAGGTGGCCGAGGGCATGTGCTACCTGGAGTCACAGAACTACATCCACCGGGACCTTGCTGCCAGGAACATCCTCGTGGGGGAGAACAACATTTGCAAAGTGGGGGATTTCGGGTTGGCCAGGCTCATCAAGGTAGGGCGCAGGAGGGACTGGGCACAGCAGGGCTGGGGATGCCCATGGGTCTGAGGGCACAGGAGCTAAGGGCTGCAGCTTTGGGAGGTGGGACACAGGAAGCTGCTTACAGGGCCTTTCAGGGCTGGGGTGGGGGGCGAGGCACTTGGCCAGTCCAGGAACCACAGGAGCCAAAGTCTCTGCTGAGTGGGAGCAGCAGGGACCCAGCCTTCACTTGCTCACTCCTGAATTCGTGATGCTGCCCTAGCTTCTGTGGCCCAGGTAGCAGAGGATGTGTGTGGTGCATGAGCTCAGGGTAAACACCTCCCAACCCCCAGTTTTACTGTGGAGACTGTGGGAGACATGTGGGTCAGAATCATGCAGCAGGCCTCCTGGGCCCCGGGGCGACAGCCACCCGTTTCCCGCACACCTGCAAGTGCCAGTTCATTCCTTGGCTTCTTGTGTGGGCCGTTTGAGGGGCTGCTGCTTTTGCGGTCCTTTCCTCATTGGCACATTTCCCTCCTGCCCTCGGGGGCCAGCATGGGACAGGTCACTTGAGAAGGCAGGCTGCCAGCCTTTTTGAGTTTGTCCAGTGGTGGCCAGTCAGCCTTTCTTGGCATCTCTGACCTGATGAACTTGAGCACATCTGTAGGCTCCGCCTCAGTGGCCACTGTGCTGCTGGGTCACACAGCCCCACGTCTGGGCTCTGCCACGCCCTGGGTCAGCCTGTCTCCAAGGTGGGACGCATCCCCCTCTAGTGGTGGCTGTGATGGCTAGTATCTAACTGCTCACCATGCACCGGCTCCCGTCCCAGCTGCCTCCCCCAGCGTGTCTGTCATTGCAGGACGACATCTACCTTTCCCACGACCGCAACATCCCCTATAAGTGGACCGCCCCAGAGGCGCTCTCCCGAGGGCACTACTCCATCAAGTCCGACGTCTGGTCCTTCGGGGTTCTCCTGCACGAGATCTTCAGCAGGGGTCAGGTGCCCTATCCAGGTACTGGGCCAGGCAGTATGGGAAGAGGCTACCCCTTGGACCTGTTACCGGGACACCATTCCGAGCCCCTGGGTGCTATTCAGAGTGAGGGCCTAAGAAATGGGTGTGGGGGGGACAGTGGGTGAGCATGGCCCAAAGCATCCTAGGAGACACAGTAGCCGGCAGGCCCTGGTCTCCCAGCCACCTGCCTCCTCTCCATAGGCATGTCCAACCACGAGGCCTTCACGAGAGTGGACTCTGGCTACCGCATGCCCTGCCCCCCTGAGTGCCCGCCCAGTGCCCACAGGCTGATGCTTGCATGCTGGCACCAGGACCCTGAGCAGAGGCCCTGTTTCCGAGCCCTGCGGGAGAGGCTCTTCAGCTTCACCAGCTACGAGAACCCAATCTGAGTGCTGAGTGCAGGCCTCCCCACCCACTGCCTGGAGGTGGCAAAAGGCACAACAGCGGATAGATCCAGACTATACATGCAGGGCAGGAAACTGCGCCAGCCTCCAGGGCGCCCTGCCCTGGGCAGAGATGCTCTCTGTGCCCGGAGCTGAGACTGCCTCTTCTGAGACACTAGCACCAGGAACATGCCAGGCCCTCCCACCTGCCTTGATGTGGAGCTGTGCCTGGCACCGACCCACAGTCCACCAGCTGTCAGGACCAGTGCTTGGCCCTCCTGGGTCATGGCTGTGCCCTCCCTTTGCCATCTGGCCTCTGCCTGTCCCAACTTGAGACTGGGAAGGAGCCCCAGCACTCAAACTGGCTCTGCTGGTGGTTGGGCACTGCCACCTGCCATCCCAGGACCAGGTGGCTGTCCCAATCTCCCTGCCACTGTTATCAGGAGCTGCCTCCAAAGTTTCTGGGGGCCTGGTCTGGACACTTGCCCCATCCAACTTTGGGACCACAGGAGAGCCTGGACACACTGAGGGCAGGCAGGATAGAGGTGCTGCCCTTGGGTACCCCAAACCCCCCTAGTTGCCTTGGGATAGACTTATGCAGCTATCTATAGCACAGGGTAGTAGGGGAGCAGGCAGGAGAGGAGGGCTCCCTCAGTGGCCAGCTGAGTCCCACCTCACACCATGCCCCCACCAAGCTGCCCTCTGCTGGCCAACAGATCTGGGTTGTTCTGTTGGCCACTGGAGACCTGTGGACTCCAAGCAGGCAGATAGATTGCACAACCACCCTTCCCAGCTCCCTGAGCTGGACTTTGACCAAAACTGGGCTGCCTATGGTGAGAACACCCCCCTCTGGAGCACCCCCATCCTCCACCCTCAGCTGTAAGTGCCTGGGGCCATGGCCCAACCCCACCTGGGCTAGGAGAGCCCTGCTCAGTGACTTACGGGGCTAGTGGTGGCATACATATGGAAGTCACCTGGGAAACTGTGGCTTTGTGCTTGTTCCATACCAGTTGATAGGGACAGCCTTTGCCTGTCCCACTCCTCCCTCTCTGGTATTGAGGGGCCTCATGTCCTTCAAGGGGCACCAGGTCACTCTAGCTGACATGACAGCTTCCAAACCCACAGCCTCCCAGTGGCCAAGGGACATGACCTCAGGGGTTTCCGTAGATCACGGACCACCCGCTCTCCCAGGCAGCTCACTAGGGGTGGAGGTAGCCCCCCAGCAAGGAGCCCCAGGGGCAGGGCCAGCTCCTCACCTCCACCAGGAAGTGAGGAGGTTGAGTGACTTCTCCCACAGCCTGGAACACCATCAGGGAGCTGGCTGCTTCTCATTTATTTTCCACCGGGTGCAAGGCACATGGCTACGGGGTGTCAGGCAGGCTTGCGGGTGGGTAGTAAAGAGTGGGCCTCTCTCACCTTCCTTTTTGGTGTGTTGCTGTTTTGATATAAAAGAACCCAACTGCTTCTGCTTCTGCTTGCTGCAGGCACTAGTCTTCCCAGGCGGGGTGAGGAGAGGGAAGGGGACGGAGGAGGGGGGAGGGGCTCAAAGAGCCTGGCGCCTCTGGAAGTCTGGTGCTGGCTGCTCAGGATGGGGGCCCAGCGTTGACTCTGCCAGGCTTGCCACCAGGCTGCTTCCTTGTGGCTTCCCGAGCCAGGTCACAGGTGATCATGCTGCGGGAGGCCTGGGGGGATTCCGAGTGCTCTGGGGACTCCAACACGGTGGCCATGAATGGGAGAATGGACTTCCCAAAAAAGAAGCTTGCCCACCAGTGACCCGGGTCGGCTTTGGGGAGACCTGAGAGAAACAACAGTGGGGTCACAGTGCTGCTGCCCACTCCTGGGAATCCCTCCAGATGGTTCCCACGCCACAGAAAGGAGGGGGACCTGCTCCACTCACCCGGGTGGTGGGGGATGGCTTCCCCAGGGTACTCGGCACTTCCGCAGGAGCTATTACTGGAAGTGGAACCCAGGCGGCCTGGAGAGGAGGTCAGCTTCAGCCTGCAGCCCCCTCCCTACGCAGCCTGGGCTTCTCAAAGGACTGGGGTGGATGGGGGCAATCAGACCTGCGGGGCAGTGGGTAAGGGGTTGACTTACGCCGGTAGTAGTCGTGGGTGGCCACGAGGGAGCCGCTGGAGGGGATGGCGGCCATGCTCCTGCTGTGGGTGGTGGGAACCTGCGCACGGGGAATCGGGGCCCTTTGGTAACCGAATGATCCTCGGAAGGGTGCCTCCCACCGGGCTCCCGGGAGGGGCGGCGGCGCCGGTTTATCGAGCCGAGACGTGGCTCCAAACTCCCGGGCGCCAGCAGCTCTAACCAGCCCGAACCGGCCTCGCGCGGAACAAAGGAGCTTTGTGCGCGGGGCCGCCACCTGCGCCTCCGGAACCGGCCTGGCTGCCCCTGGGGATCCCGAACCCGCCCGCCCCCCGGCCCAGGGGCCCGTCCGCGCCCCACCGCAGCCCTCGGCCCCGCCCTTTGCGCTGGCAGCGCCGCGTCCCTCAGCCCCGCGCCTCCCGCTCCCCGTTCGTCCTCGCTTCCTTCCGTCGATCCGTCCGGCCAGCGCCACGCACAGGGCAGCCCCCGCCGCCCTCACCTTGGCGGCGACCCCTCGCGGACCTCGGCGCGCGACCTCGGCGGCGGGAGCGGGGCGCTAGGCCCAGGGGCCCATTCGCAGGGCGGTCGGCGGGAGGCCACCGCGCTGCCGAGATGCGCGGGGTTGCGCACGCGCGGGCGCGCACGCTTCTACTGCGGCTGCGCGTTACGTCACGGAGGGGCCGCCCAGACCGCGCCCCTCGACCCTCTCCCGAGTCCGAAAGCAGGCCCGCCCCCTCCTCCGACCCTGCCAGCCTCTCGGACCCCTGCCGGTCCCGCCTGCCTCGCCCTGTCCGCCCCGCGGAGGCGGCGGGGGCACTGCAGCGTGGCCCCTGCGCTCCCGATCGCCAGTGTTGCGGTGCAGTCCTGGGCCCAGTGTCCCTGTCTTTGGCCTCTCCGCTCAGGACTCTCACCCAGCACAGAAGTGGGCCCAGCGCAGCTCCTGCCCCGGCTGCGGCTGCGGGAGTTGGGTGGTGCCAGGGGTACTGTGCGCCCCGAGCCCTCGGACATGGCCCTTCGCAGCTTCACGCTGGGAAACCCTCCTGCACCCCCTTCGCAGCTCTGGTGGCTCTGGAACCCACATCCCAGTTCCCAGCTCCAGCGGCCTCCAGGCTGCTTGTGAGGCCCAGGTGGGCCCGGAGGGCAGGGCGCTGGCAGCAAGGGGGTTTATCTGAGTGGCTGGAGTGAAGACCTGCTGTTTGGGGATTTCTCCAGTAGCTGGAGGCAGTGGTCCCCTGTCTGGGTTGACCCCAGAATATTTCCCCAAGGTACCTGGGCTTGTAAATCAGAAGGACTCCCTTTCTGACATGGAAGACTGCCCTCGGCCTCCTCACACAGACCTCTACCCCAACCGTCCTCTGCAGGGAGGGTCGGTCAGCAGCTCTGGATATTTGGCTCTGTACGCTGGGCCCTGGCTGGCTGCACAGTTTTCTTCCCTGGCTGTTGGGAGGCTCTCGGAGGTCTGGGGAGCTTCAGGAGGATGCTGCCAGGAGACGCCACACCCCTTCTGCCAGGCTCTCCACATCTGCAGCACCCTCAGAACCCACTCCAGCATTTCAGCTTTCTGTGCAGCAGGAAGGAAGCCAGAACCCTGAGAGGGGAGGGCCCTGGCCATCCCTGGACACAGCCGCTTTTTCGGCGGGTGGGGTTGGAGGTTGCCGTCTTGTGACTAATACCTGGTCTGGGCAGTAGTGGGGCCTGGGGGACCCTGGGAGGAGGTGCAGTTGCCTGTCCCAGGTAATTCTCATCCTTCTCCTCTTCCACCTCTCCTGGGGGTCCCCACTAAATGGGCTTCTGCTGGTGCACTGGGAAAGGGACAGTCCCAGGGGCTCTCCCAGCCACTTGTCCAGCTGGGTCTTCCACGAGCTCCCAAGATTACCATGCCGCCTGCTGGGTTGCATGTATGGACCGAGACACATGACCCCGCAGGGGAGGCACATGGCACCCACCAGGTTGCCCACAGAGCATTGCAGCCTCAAACCCCGCTTCACAACCTCTCATGGTTGATTTCAGTGCCTCTGAATCCCAGCCAGCTTCTGCCCCCTTCAGGGGTTAATTCTGGATCATAAACTTGAGTGCAAATAAAATTTAGGTTTTAAAGGACATCTCCTTCCCCCTCCCACTCACCAAATCCTGAGCCTGGAAGTGGTTGAATGCACCAAAGCCACGCCCCAGTAGTCCATGCTGGCCTGGCCAGCAGCTCTGCTTGGCCTCCCAGAGCTTACGGAAGAACCTACTGTGTGCCAGGCAGTGCAAGGCCTGGGTGCGCAGAAGTGGGTCAGCAGGATCTCTGCCCTCTCCAGGCGCAGCCCCTGGAGGCTGAGAAGGTGCAGCACCAAAGCAGGGAGTCCTGGTACTCCGGGCTGTGGGGGTGGGAGGCTGAAGCCAGGTCCTGCCTCTGGGTGGGAAGCAGAGGGTGAGATAGATGTCCTGGGGCTGACAAACAGCGCTGGGCCACCCTGAGCAAGCTGCACCCAGCATCGGCCGCTCAGGGGGGACCCAGGCTGTGTCTCCCTCGGCGCTGAGCTGGTTAGCTGTGGTGGGTTTGGGAGAATAGAAGAGCAGGTGGGCAGTGGGGGTCCTGACACCCCTCTTCTGGGCCTCAAGAAACAACAGCTCCACCCCAGGCAGAGCTGCCCCGTGGAGGGCTGGATCTTCAGACTTGGAGGAACTCGCTGGTGGGCCACTCCCCAGCCTCCACTCCCTCCCTGAAAGAGAGGATAATGCTCCTTCGGACCAGGCTTTCTCTGAAGACAGGACAGGGAAGGGAGGGGCTGGTGCCTCGCGTGGAGGCTCTCAAAAGCCATGGTCCTGGGAGCTGTTGCTGTTCTGTTCCCTTTATTGTTAGTTATCTGTACTGCTACTCTGATCGCTGGTATCTGGGGGCGAGGTGAGAGCTTTGCCAAAGCCCTGGAGCCTGGTGGCCTCGCCCCTTGCCTGCAGGGCCAGAACACCCCTTGCCTGGTGGCAGCCACTGCCCAGCTCTCAAGCCCAGCTGGGGCCGCTGTAGGTAATGTCACCATTTGCAGAAGAAATTGCCACTACAGAGTAATCTATAATAATCTATAACAATAAAAGCATAACATGCTAATTAAGCCTGGGTCCTGGGTGCCAGAGGGAAGCTGGTGCCGGCAGGGAGGGAGGAAGGTCTGCTCTTGCAGGAATTTGGCTCATGGGCCTCTAGAGTTAACAAACGCCTACTATGCAGGAGGCACTGGTGTGGCTAGATGATGTGCTGGGGGAGCAGCGCAGCAGCTGTCCTGCATTTGCCTGCTCTGAAAGATGGGCAGTGTGGGACTCACAGGCTATTTTGAGGTTAGGATGTTCCACGTGCTTGCTTGAACTGGTGCCTAGCACTTAGTAAGTGCACAGTGAAAGTTAGATGGAGTCGTTGTTTACAGCACTTTTTACTACTGGAGATAGTGCAATCGGTTTACTTGTTGATGAAGCAAACTTTCCAGGAGCAGGAATGGTGTCTTTTCCGCCCTCAGCTTCGGAACACAGCCACGTAGCAGGCTTTCCGTCGGGGCATTTGGTGAGAGGATGAGCAACGTAATAGAAGGCATTACAGGTTTTCAGCATGAAGGACCAAGGAGGTCAGCACACTCCCCACGGCAAGTGTTTGATCCTGGGGAACACTGAGCAGCAGCCCTGCTGGTGGTCTGGAATTCAGCCCCAGGCACACAACCAACCAAAAAGTGTTTATTCATCAAAAATGCTAAACTGCGGGATAAAATGCAAAACTAGTCAGCATAAAACCCAGGAGCACCTGGGCCGGCATGGGCACACTCGCTGGCTGTGAGGCTGAGCGGGCTCAGGTGCTCAGACAGGCCTGGGGCAGCTGCAGTAGAAACACCCATGTGAGCGATGGAGGGAGCCTTGGCGAAGCCTCAGCAAAGAGGAGTGGGAAGGGCGGCCACTGCCCACTTAGAGCTGTGAGGCCTTCAGCCAGTGGCCACCACCCTGATGGAGAAAGGCTATCCTCCCCCAGGACCGAGCGAGGCCAGGGCACCCCTGTTCTTGGGCTGCATGATCATCTGGCATCATGGAATCTATGAAAAGCTAATTGAAGAATGACCACAAGATGCAAAATCAATACACAAAAACCACTCAAACTTCTACATACTAGCAATTTACACACACGAGTAGATGCAGAAATTTAAAAAATTTTACAAACATCATTCGTGGGCAACTCTCTGCCCATGAAACACCTAACAAACCTGTGCAGAGCTTGGGCGCTAAAAAGGAAGTGCTGGCGAAGGAAACCAAAGATGGCCCAGGCCTGGCTGGGTGGCTCGCTGGGTCAGAGCATCTCCATGCACCCAGGTTGGGGATTCCATCCCCAGGTCAGGGCACATATGGGAATCAACAAATGAATACATACATAAGTGGAATGACAAATCTCTCTCTCTCATAAATAAATAAATGCCTAAGTAAATGGAGACCTAACACAGAAAAACCACTTATTCCCTCCAAATTGATGTCTAGATTTCATGCAATTCCAGTGAGAATTCAGCAAGAATCCTGAAGATACAGACAAGCAGATCCTAAAATTGGTATGAGAAGAAAGACAAATGGATGATGATACCTAAGGTATTTCTAAAATAGAATAATATGGAAAGTTGTAATACCCAAGTCTTTTTACTGAGATAAAATTCTCATGACAAAACTAATCAAAACGCGCAGTTCAGGGTTCAAGGACCAGGTCTCCGCGAGGACCCCGTCCTTCCCGGCACCAAGGTCCAGCCTCTGGGTCTTGCCGGTGTGGGGAGAGCCTTTCCTGGGCTGGGAGGCACCATGTCTCTGCCACCTGCCAAAGGGTGCTGCCACCTGCTCATGCCTGAGAACCGCCCTGTTCTCCTGCTCTGGAGGCAGGAGGTGAGAACAGGCTCTGAGCTGCTAATGAGCTTCAGGTTCCCCAAGGCAAATCCGCCCAGGGGTGTCCCCCTTGAGCCTCTGGGGGGCTGGCTGAGCTCTGTGCTCCTCCGCAGCTCAGTGCAGGTCTCAGGAGGGCAGCTCTGCTTTTGGTCAGCCCCCAAGGTAACCTGGACCCAGCTCTCAGGCTGCCCCTTCTCTGCCCCCAGCCATGTGGGCAGGATAGTGTGTGGGGTCCCTGTCACTCTATTCTTATGGCCTCCAGACGCCCCCCCCCAGCAGGTGGGCACTTGTTGTGCAGGGCAGAGGCCAAGCTCTAGTGTGGGCGCCTGCTGCACACACGTGCCACCTGGCTCCTGGGGAGTAAAGGCCTTGGGCAGGGGAGAGAGGAGCCTGTGGAGCTGCCTGTGCCTTCACTATGGCAACTGTGCTCCCTTCTTCACTGTGCTCGCTGCAGGCACAGGGGACCCAGGCAGCTCCTGTGGCCCAAGTGCCCCTGGGAAGGAAGAAGGCAGCCAGGCTTCTCCCCTCCTCCTGAGGGCTGTGAGCTTCCCTGGCAGATTCAGGCTGGCCTCGTGCCCTCCCAGACCCAGAGGTAGGGTGGTAGGGTGGAGTGTTTGGGGGCCTAGGTTGTCCAGTAAATCACCCCTCCTCCTGTTTCACTTGGCTGGCTTGTGGGGCCCTTGGCTTGCGTGGGGTCTAGCTGGTGTGCATGTGGCTAGCCTGTCCCCTCATCCCTGTTCCTGCCCCCTGCCTTCCCTCCTCTAATTTAGGGGCCATGACCTTGCTTTTCTGTACCATGGAGACCACTTAATTTGCACCTTGCAGACAGCTCCGTTTCCTGGGTGCTGGGCCCAGAGGACGGGGTGGGGGGGTGACTTGTCCCAAGGGTCCTGCTGCCCAGGTAGTCTGGGAGACTGATTGACTCTACACAGGAGGGTGCACACTGATGTCCTGGGGACAGAGGGCAGCCTATGACCCAAGGCCAAGACTTGAGGTCATTCTGAGATATCCGAGGCCAGAGTTAAGCTCAGCCCTGCCCCTGCCCTGCCCAGTCTCGGCCCAGTGACAGTCATCTGCGTGGCCAGCCCCACCTGCTGTCCGGGCCCCCACAGGCCCAGGGGCTGCCTTCTGCATCCGTAGGTTATTGTTAGCTGGCAGTGACATCACCGACAGCCAATGGGAGACGTGTCTATTTCCAGGCCTGACAGCTTGAGAACCGTTAATTTTAGCAGGATCTTCTTTCCCAGGCTCAAAACCCCAACCAGCCAAAGAGGGGGTGCCTGTGTCTCCCAAACTTCCCATTGGCTGGGCCTGGGGGGGCCAAGGGAGGGGGCGGGCCCTGAACCCCTTCCTCCTGCCCCTGAAAGTATGCTCTGAGGCGGCACCAGCCTGGTTGGCTAAAGTCCTCAACTGCTGGCTGCCACAGGGTCACCACAGGTGACCAGAGGCCGCTATGTGAGGGCAGGCAGCTTGGCGGGGCCTGGCTGAGCGCTGGCTCGGGCCTTCTGAGCACTGCAGACTCTGCCCTCCTGGCTCCGTGGCCTTGGGCTCTGTGCGTTGCTTCCTTGTGCCCAGCTGGCAACTTGGTCCGTGGGCGCTCAGCCAGCCCGTCGCAGCACTCGGTGAGTGACCGTGGCTGTGTATCGGTTGTGTCGTATTTAGCAGTTATTCAGTACTAACCCCTAGTTATGGCCACTAAGCACCACCGATGGCTGTGCAGTAGTTTTCGGTGCTGGGCGGTGGTAGGAATGTTCTGCATGGTTGGCGTGTTATTATGGAATATCTAGCTCACTTGCCTCAAAACCCGTGTGGCCGAGTATCTACAGACAGCTGAGTCACCTGGTTCCCTAGGCCTGCAGGGCAGCCCAGCTACCCGTGGGCTGGTGTGAGTTGGAGGCCCTTTGAAGAAACCACCTGACACCCCTCCCCCAGGGTCAGTGTGCAGGCCCTTCAGGAGGACACTGCCTTCCACTAGCAGCAGCTACTGCTCTGGACAGCAGGCCTCTGGCTGGACCAGCCCTAGCACAGGCGTCACAGGGCAATTTGGTGCTGCCAGCTGCCAGGGAGCCGGATGGGAGGGTGAGGCTCAGCCCTTTGTGTGAGGGTCTGACAAATACCTTCTGAGGCTGCAGGCACTAGGGTGCTGATGCTGGGGTTTCTCAGGGGAAGCTGGACTGGGTGTCCCGGGGACCCTGGCCTCCTGCCCCCTTTCTGGACCATCCGCACCTCAGCTAGTCCCAGTGGCTCCCAAATCCCAAGTAACCTTCAGGCCAGAGAAGATGCATTAAATATAGAGAGCAGCTGGGGGCAGGTGTGGCCTCGCTCTCTCGCCAGGCGTTTATTTTTACTCCCTTGCTTCTGTCTGATGGTTTCAGCAGCACTGGGAAGTGTGGGGTCATCTGCCCGGTCTGTGGGTCTGAGGGTGAGGCAGACCCTAGGATAGCCCTGGGGTGGGCCCGACCTTCCCTGAGAGACCCTCTCAGTGGCCTGGGAGACCTGCTGGGCCCTAACCACTGCTCTGGCCCCGCCTCACTTCCTGACCCACTGGGGGCTCCCACTGCACCCCCAGTGGGAAGTGCTGAGCACTGGGCCTCTGCACTCACCCACTCAACATATCTCCTGAGACCTTGCCCCACCTCCTCCCACACAGTGGCTACAGAGAGCGACATGCCTCAGGGTTCTCCGGGTCCAGACAGATGGGAGCAGCCACCGGCTATGTGATGATGGAAACTTGACCTGACAGGATGCAGGTCCCAGGAGCCCCATGGCCTTGGTCTCCACACAACACAGGGTTTCCCCGTTCCTCTCCTTGAAACCCCCTGGCTATTACCTTGGTCTGGCCAGGGTCCTCAGCCCACCCCCCTACACAATGGGGCCGTCTGTGGCTTGAAACTCTACCCCCACCAGGATCTAGAGTGAGGGAGGCTGAGGGGCCACAGCCTGGGGTTCCTGGAGCAGATTACTGCATTGGCAACTCTTCGTCCCTGGGGAGCACCGTGCACATGGAAACATCAGAACAGCCCTTTAAGATGGGGGGGAGGGGGCAGAGACACAGAGCTTGCGTCTGAGGGGGCCCAGGTGGAAATGGCCCTCTCCAAGGGGCCTTAAGGGAGGGTGGTCTGAGCAGATCTGCCAAGGAACCTCAGGCCAGGCTGAGGGGCCCTGGAGGCCAGCACTCCTGGCAGCATCACGGGCCAGGCAGGGAGAAGCCTGGCTTTGGGGACCTTCGTGGTGAGCCTGTGTGGCCGGCAGGTGGGTCAGGGGCCTGCAGACAAGCAGGTTCCCCGGGGCTGCATCCTGGAGATGCCTCAGAACCGCACCAAACACGCCCGGCGAGGCCTGACCCTGGCCCCGGAACCCCACCTCAGGTGTCCCCACCCCCAGGCCTGCCCTGCTATCTACCCAGCACCCCTGTCCCCTGTCCGCGGGCCCCACCCTTGGGGACCTCCGTTTAAGTCCGAAGTATCTTCCTGCAGGTTCTCCCGTTTCTCTCTGGGTGTGCCTGCGCCTGGCCTGCGCCTCTGCCGTCCGGCCTCGGTCTCCGGCTGTGCTTCTCCATCTCCGGCTCCTTTCCGCTCCCTCTCCCTGCCCCCAGCCCGCCCGCCCCTCGCCTGCGCCAGCTCCTGCTCCTCTCCCCGCCGAGCTCCCTCCGGGCGTCTTGCCTCGGCGCCTTTGTGGCTCGCTGCCTCTCCGCATCTTCCCCGCGCCCCGCCCGCGCTGCCGCATTGCCGTGCTGCGGGCGGTGCACTGCGCCCGCGCGTCGGTAGGTGGACCCCTCCGGAGAGATAAAACCGCGGCGCCCGCGCCGCCGGTCCCTCTGGCTGAGACCCGGCTCCGGGTAAGGACGCTCGGTCTCGAGTCCCCGCCTCCGCCCCCAGCCTTTCGCGCGGGGTCCCTCCCTCCCTCCCTGCCGGGGGGCCGGTCCTGGGGGCAGGGGGCTCTGGACCTCGCGCCTAGTGAAGCTACGCTGCTTGCCACCGCGGGAACCGGCGCCCACCCCGCGCGCCGGGACCCGACACCGGCGTCGGTCTCCACGGCGGGCGTGGGGTGGGGGCTCCTCGGTGGTGCTTGTTTACGCGGTGGCGGCGGCGGTGGCGGCGGATGGGGCCGGGGGCTCCTGGGCGGTGGCTGTCGCCCTGCCCTGTGCCGTGACCTTGGGACCGCCCTGGTGTCTGCAGGTTTGGGGCAGGGGAGTCAGTGCTGGGGCTTGTGGGGGTGCCCAGGCGACCGAATGGGGGAGGGGGAGGCGGAGAGACCCGGGAGCCCTGGTCAGCAAACCCCTCCCCTCACCCCTTTGGGGTCCTCCTGGTATCCGCACGCCAGTGCCCGCTCTCCCTCCCAGACGCCTGGCCCCTCTTGGGCTGCCTAGGGTTCTTCATGGCCTCCAGGATGGGGCAGGGGCTTGGCCTTGGGCCCTGACCACAAGGAAGGGGGAATGGGCATCCCCCAACCTTGGTCCCTACCAGGCTGAGGGGCCAGATTCTTCCTCCTGTGGACAAAGCAGAGACACCCACCCCCCTGCCCAGAGGGGGAGGGCCAGGCTATTCTGGGCCCCTGATCTGGGCACCTCCGTCCTGTTGGAGCTTGAGGCCAGCGAGTCTCTGGTGCCAGCCAGGCAGGGAGAGAGGAAGATGGCTGTCCCTGTCCCTGCCTGAGAATGGGGAGCACTGGGCTTCCTCCTGCGCGGCTCTGCGGGTGGGGGTGGGGGACAGTGTGAGAGAACAGCATGGGGAAAGGGCACTGGAGTGCTGGCAAGGTGACATCCCCGGGCTCCTGACTGGTCATGGGGCTTGTCCACCCTGTGTGTTTCCGTGTGTCCAGATGGGGATCAAGCTCTTTTCCGGGGGCTCTGTGGGCCTTGATATGTTCACTGGGGCTATTTGGATTGCCGCTTGCTCAGCTGGGTCAGGCTCGGCTGGGTCTCGCCTTCCCACGGAGTGTGGAGACTCGGCTAGCCTGGCCTGGGGGCTAGGTCTGTGGCCAGATGTGCTGCTGCCTGTGCAGGGCTCCGTCTTTGCTGGATTTCTCTCTAAGGTTCTGTCCCCTGTCCCCCCACCATCACCCCACAGAGCCATTGCTCAGCATCCCCTGCCCGAGCCAGAGCCCCCCAGGTCGCACGGCCCTTCCCACCCCTGAACACCATGGGCAAGGAGAAGACCCACATCAACATCGTGGTCATCGGCCACGTGGACTCAGGCAAGTCCACCACGACAGGCCACCTCATCTACAAATGTGGGGGCATCGATAAGAGGACCATTGAGAAGTTTGAGAAGGAGGCTGCTGAGGTGAGTCGGGGTGGGGGTGAGGGCTCCCATCACTCCACCGTGAGGGCGGGTTTCCACTCGGAGGCTAGGGTGCCCTTCTCAGACCCCGGGGCATGTGGCTCGGCGTATCTCCTCCAGGGCAAGAGGGGCATAAGCCCTAAAGGACCCTGTTCGGGGACGTGTGCCTCGGAGGGTCCTGATGGGAGTGGTGTGGGGAGAGCAGAGGCTGCCTCTTTCTGAGGATGTGCTTGGTGGGGGAGGAGGAGGGCTTTCTGGATCTGGTCCAGGGTAAGGGGTAGCTTGGAGATCGCATTTCTGTCCTGCACAGAAGGTTCCGGAACATTTTTGCAACACTGGACCTGTTTTTCATGCCCCCCAGGGTTGGGTTCCCGTGTCCCAGCGCTGAGGTCTGGGGCTGGAGGTGGCACTGCCCTCGCCTGTTCCAGAGCTGGGCCAGGACTCAGGGTGCTATTAATAGCTGATTGACGCCCTGAGCCCATCAGCTCCATTTCCTCGCGCTGGACTGGGGAGGCGCTTGTGCTGGGAGGTGCCCTTTGTTGCGGGGAGAGGGAGGGGGATTTGGTAAGGATGAGAGCGGCCCGTGAGCTGACCTCCCCTCTCTCGAAGCTGCTCTTTGGCCACTGTGGGTGGCAAGTGGCCTTGGAGTGGGGGCCTGCTTTCTGCACCCCTTGCCCCCACCCTGAGCTCTGTGAGAAGCCCCCATTTGGGGGAGCTGTGTGGGCTCTCACTGGGATGACAGAGTGGCTGGGATCAGGGCCAGGGAGGAGACAGCTTCTGGCCATGGGGCGGGGTTGGGTGCTATGAGCTACCTTCCTCCGCGCCTGGGCCCCAAAGCTGAGTCGCTTCTCCCCGTGGGCCTGGAGCTGGAGGAAGGTTGAGGGTGTTTTCAGGGCATATGGTTCCGGTCTGGGTGGCCCCTTCTGGCTGGGCAGCCTCCAGGAGGGCAGAGCCCTGTCTGCATGGCCATGGCAGGGAGCTGTGTTCACCCGGGCAGTGACCAAGGCTGCTCTCCTAACGACAGCCCTGGCCCCCAGGGCATGGGGGGTCTCCCTGGAACTGGGGACAGGTATGTGCAGAGAGCAGCCTGGCTTTGCTTCCCCTGCTCAGGTGGGTCAGGAAGGGGCGCAGGAGCCGCGGATTGATAGAGAAGAGCTGGAGAGCTGGGCTCTTGCTTGTGACCTCATTCGATTTCTTTCTTTCTTTAAAAAGAAATCACAGAGGGGTTTTTGATTTGACAGCCTAAAACCCAGTGGTGGTGTCGGGCCTCTGGCTGAGGCAGGGAGCTTGGGGGAGTGGGTTTAGCTTCTAATAAAGGGGAGCCACCAGCCAGGGGAGGGCTTTGGTCTGTGGCTTCTCTCAGAGCCGGTCACAGGCCCTTGCGCCACCTACTGGTGGATGCCTGAGTTGCGCCCATTTAGGAGGCAGGAGGCTGGGCCTGGGGAGCCAGGATACCCCACCTGGGTTGAGCTGAGTGTTCCTCAGAGAGTTCCAGATTCTCAGTGGGGAGCCGTGGGGGCTGGGGCCTGTTTCCTGCCTTTCGCCTGGGCCTCTCTGCTGGGCAGTGCTGTTCCCATGGCCCCGGGTCAGGCCAGGCAGGTCTGGGCCTGGGTCTCGGTCTCGCCCTGAGCCACCCCACCCCTGCAGATGGGGAAGGGCTCCTTTAAGTATGCCTGGGTGCTGGACAAGCTGAAGGCGGAGCGGGAGCGCGGCATCACCATTGACATCTCCCTCTGGAAGTTTGAGACCACCAAGTACTACATCACCATCATTGACGCCCCGGGCCACCGAGACTTCATCAAGAACATGATCACTGGCACATCCCAGGTGGGCAGACTGTGGGGGCCGCAGGGCCCAGGAAGGGGGGCAAGGGCTCCCATTCAGAGGGCACCTGGGTGCGGGCTCTGGGGCCATCGAAGGGTAGTCGGGGCTCCTCTGCTTCCTCCCCAGGGCATGAGACCCTCACCTGTGCCCCTCTCGCCCCGCCCGGTACAGAGTTGTGAAAACAACTGATTAAGCACCTGTAAGGACAGTCAGCCAGTGTCCGAGCCACCTGTGCCACACAGACTCGGAGAGTCGCTGACCTTGCCAGGGCATTCAGACAGGCGGATGGGCCTCTGCCGCTGCCCTAGGGTCGAGGTCCCCGGCCCGTCCCAGGGACTGCCCGGGCCCCACCCCAGGGACTGCCCGGGCCCCACCCCAGGGACTGCCCGGGCCCCACCCCAGGGACTGCCCGGGCCCCACCCCAGGGACTGCCCGGGCCCCGCCTGCTGCCCGGAGGGCCTGGGCTCCAGATGAGGTCTGAGGCTCACGGTGCTGCGCCCGCCAAGCAGGCGGACTGCGCTGTGCTGATCGTGGCGGCAGGAGTGGGTGAGTTCGAGGCGGGCATCTCTAAGAATGGGCAGACCCGGGAGCACGCGCTGCTGGCCTACACGCTGGGCGTGAAGCAGCTCATCGTGGGCATCAACAAGATGGACTCCACGGAGCCCGCCTACAGCGAGAAGCGCTACGACGAGATTGTCAAGGAGGTCAGCGCCTACATCAAGAAGATCGGCTACAACCCGGCCACTGTGCCCTTCGTGCCCATCTCTGGCTGGCACGGCGACAACATGCTGGAGCCCTCCCCCAATGTGAGTGCCGGGGGGGGGCAGAGCACTGGGTCAAAGGCCAGGCAGGGTCAGGGTGGGGCGCTGGGTCAGAGGCTGTCCCCAGGCTCCCTTCACCCCACTGGGCTTTAACCTGGATCAGTGCCGGAGCCAGCCCCTGTGGGTGTCCTTGGGGCCCTTCTCTGGCTAGGACAGTCCCCCTAGGTAGAAACATCAGCTGCTGGGCATCTCCAGGAGCTGCTGTGCCGCGTTGGTTTTCATAGCCTGCGGGCACCCCTTGGAGCCTGGAGCTAGCTGGGCTCTGGGAAGGGCTGAGGGCTGGCTCTCTGCTGGCCACTTGGGCAGCCACTGTCTCTGGAACTCTGACTGGGCAGGCGGCGACGAGTGGAGCTGGGTGTTTTGAATTTGTTGAACCTGAGACCTAGTGCCTTGGCACTGTCCAGCCAAGGACACCCTGGCCCAGAAGGGTGGCCACTCACTCTGGCCAGCACTGCAGCCGCCCACACTGAGTGGTGGGCATGGACACCTGCAGGAGAGCCAGCCCTGGAGCCTGTGGCCTGGGTGCAGCGGGGGGGGCGCTCATCTTGTTGGGCAGCGTGTTTGCATGTTTCCTCATGTAGTTCTGGGGGGCTGACTGCACCCTCTGCCCTCCTGGGGAGGCCCACAGGAACCCCCACCTCCACTTTCCCCTGCCTGGCCTGCTGGCGAGTGGGGACCTCTCACTGCTGTTGACCTGGGCTGTCTGGAGGACAGAGTCCCTGGGGATGGACCTGGGCAGGGGGCTCGGTGCCAGGACGGGGCTGTCAGGAGAAGCCTGGGTAATGCTCTGTTGGCTGTGCCTAGAGATGGTGGGCACCATGGTCTCTGGGGCCAAGACTGGACTCTGTGCTTCTGGCTTGGCCAGTAACCCTGTATTTGGTCTGGGGTGGAGGCGCTGCATCTTTTTTCCTCTCTGCCCAGTGTCTGTGGTAGGAGTGAGCTGGGAGGGGTCAGTTGTTTAGCATATCAATGGGCCCTCGGACAGTGGAGCCGCTGGCCGGGCTTAACTCCCCAGCCCCCAAGGCCCCCTCAGGTGGGTCCCTGCACTAGGACTTCCCATTGGGATGGGGAGGGGGTAAGGGGTGGGGAGGGAGTTGCAGGCTGTCTCTAGGATGCGATGTCATGTGTGCCTGCTTTCTGCCCAGATGCCATGGTTCAAGGGCTGGAAGGTGGAGCGCAAGGAAGGGAATGCCAGTGGCGTGTCCCTGCTGGAGGCCCTGGACACCATCCTGCCTCCCACACGCCCCACGGACAAGCCCCTGCGCCTGCCGCTGCAGGACGTGTACAAGATTGGTGGTGAGTGAGGGCACAGGGCTCTCTTGTAGGTGCCCAGCCCACCTCAGCCAGCTCTGCCCCTCAGACCCTGCTCCTGAGACAAGGGCCCTGGCAAGAAGCTCCCGATGTCAGGATCTTTCTGCCTCTCCCCCACACTGCACACTTTCTGGGTTACCCATCCATCTGTCCATCCATCCCCCATACATTCATTCAACCATTCATCCCTCCCTCTCCCACTCCCAAACACTATCCATCTATCCACCCGCTATCCCTCTATCTAGCTGCCCACCCCCACCCATCCATCGGTCTGCCCAGTGTTTGCCAGGTCTTCCTCGCTCCAGATAAGTGCTTGGTCCAATGCCAAGAGCTGTTGGCACAGGGTGATGGCACAGGGGTGCCAGCCCTGTGGCCTGAGTGCAGCTGGAGGGCCGCTTGTCTTGCACGTTGCAATGGTACTTTCCTCATGGGACCTCACGTAGTGGTGGAGGTGGGGTGGGGGGGCTGACTATACCCTCTGCCCTCCTGGGGAGGCCCACAGGACCCCAACCTCTACCTTCCCTGCCTGGCCTGCTGGTGAGTGGGGTCCCCTCACTGCTGTTGACCTGGGCTGCCATATCCTCCTTGCCCAGGAGTGAGAAATACTGTTCATGAGTCGATAGAGACATAACCAAGTGTGAGACCGATGAGGGTCTGTGGCTGGAGGTGTCAGGCCTGTGTGCAGGGGCAGGGACATGCTTACCCAGTATAAGCGAGCCACCAGCCTGTGTCTCTCACACTGTGATGTCGCATGAGCCTCCATCACAGCCAGGGAGATGGGGTGGAGCCTCCCCTGACTTCCAGTGGGAAGCCACACAGGTGTGAGCAGGCCCATGAGAAGGGGTGGCACCAAGGTCCCTTGAGGGACAGCCCAGTGCCAGGGCTTTGAAGCTGAGCGGGTCATTCTGGTGGGTGGTGCTCCCCCCTCACGAGGAGGAGCCTCAGAGGCGAGGGGCCCAGTGCCTCACGGGGGGCAGGGAAGGGACCCTCAGCCCAGATGGCCTCTCCTTGCCCCAGCCCCCTCCTGAGAGGTTCTTGGAACTCTTGTTCACTCCCTCCCTTTGCTGTGGGGTCGGGGAACCTCCACCTGTGTGTCACTCTCCGTGTGTCTGCTTCGTCTGGGGTCTCCCTGCCCCTCACTTCCTCCACGTGGCCACGCCCATGCCTGCCAGGGAGGACCAGGGGCACCCCTTTGGCCCGCCTGCCCCTCACAGCCCCCTTCCTCTGGGCCCAGGCATTGGCACTGTGCCTGTGGGCAGAGTGGAGACGGGCATCCTTCGGCCTGGGATGGTGGTGACCTTTGCGCCTGTGAACATCACCACGGAGGTGAAGTCGGTGGAGATGCACCATGAGGCTCTGAGCGAGGCCCTGCCTGGCGACAACGTCGGCTTCAATGTGAAGAACGTGTCTGTCAAGGACATCCGCCGGGGCAACGTGTGTGGGGACAGCAAGTCCGACCCTCCCCAGGAGGCCGCCCAGTTCACCTCCCAGGTGGGTGGCCATCCCCACAGGTGCTACGGGCATCCTCGGTGAAGGAAGTGGCTGCCCACAGCGGCCAAGCACTGGGCACCCCCTGGCCTGGCGTTGGAGAACTCAGACCCTTGCTTTGCACACACGACCTCCAGGCCTGGAGAGGCTGGCACAGGTCCTGGGAAGGCGCACTTGCAGGGAGCCCAGGCCTGTCACTGTGAGCTTCACTGAGGTCCCACTTGGGTCCTGAAAGTGTTTTTATCACTTTATTTCCAGAGACATCTCCGTGGTGCTTTTATTCTCTACACTTTCACTGCACCCTCTTCGCTCACTTCCTCCCATGAAAACAATCGGCCTCATTGACCTGTAATTGAAATATAAAAACCGAGGCCCGTTTCGCCACCCCCGAGTAGTTCTGGCCAGGGCTGGTGTACAGGCGCCCACGGGCGCTGTCACACAGTGAGCCTGCCTGTTGTTTGTCTCTCAAGGTTGGTTCATCTCCGTTTATTTAAAATGCTTAGTGACGACCTCGGGACCCAGGTCTGTCCATCGCTGGACCTGTCCACAGTCAGCATCTGGACCCCAGGGACCTGGGAGGGGGGCTGTAGTCTCTCCTGGCTTCGATGCCCACTTGTCACTGATGGCATCATACCACTCTGCCCGCAGGTCATCATTCTGAACCACCCTGGGCAGATCAGCGCCGGCTACTCCCCGGTCATTGACTGCCACACCGCCCACATTGCCTGCAAGTTCGCCGAGCTCAAGGAGAAGATCGACCGGCGCTCCGGCAAGAAGCTGGAGGACAACCCCAAGTCCCTGAAGTCGGGCGACGCAGCCATCGTGGAGATGGTGCCAGGGAAGCCCATGTGTGTGGAGAGCTTCTCGCAGTACCCGCCTCTGGGTGAGTGCGGCAGGGGAGGGCCTTGGCTTTCTGCTGGCCTGGGCTTCAGCTGCCAACCGTTAGCAGGAGACCCGGCCTGGGCCCCTGGGCGGGTCTGGGGTGGTACCCTCTCCCCATGACTCACCCAAGGCGCACAGCTAGTCCAGTGGCTGCTGCGCAGACCAGGGACACACAGATTTCACGGGGGCCTGGAGCCCCGCGAGGTCCCAGCCCGGCGGCCACGGCTGCCTCCCGGCGGGGGGCGGGGGGCGGGGGGCGGGCAGGGAGGCCGCGCCCTCACACCCTCCCCGCAGGCCGCTTTGCCGTGCGCGACATGCGCCAGACGGTGGCCGTGGGCGTCATCAAGAACGTGGAGAAGAAGAGCGGCGGCGCCGGCAAAGTCACCAAATCGGCGCAGAAGGCGCAGAAGGCGGGCAAGTGAAGCGCGGGCGCCCGCGGCGCGACCCTCCCCGGCGGCGCCGCGCCCCGCGCCCCGCCCCCCCGCCCCCGCGCCCCGCCCCCCCGCCAGCAGCATGTGTGCACCTCCGTCTGTCAGAGGCTGTCCGTGAGCGACTGGATGCTCGCCATCAAGGTCCAGTGGAAGTTCTTCAAGAGGAAAGAGCCCCCCGCCGCCGCCGCATCCAGCCCTCGCCGAGCGCCGTGCCCGTTTCACCAATAAACTGAGCGACCCGAGCTGTGTGCGCCTGCTGCTGGGGGCGGGCCCCGCGCGTCCTGCGCTGCCAGGGAGGCGAGGCGCTGGGGCCCCCGCAGGAGGCGGCTCCCGAGCCCAGCTGGTCTGGCTTGCCACGAGGGGACTTTGCAGTTGCCCCCCTGAGATCTGCAAGCGTGCAGTGGGGGGGCTGGATATTTTGGGGTCTCTGAGAACTGATGAGAAGCTGAGAGCTCCTTCCCCACGAGTGATTCCCACACCACCGTTCCCCACCCACTTTCCTGGGGTTCCCTCCCCAGCCGGTTATTTGCACCCGGCACATCAGGAGCTTAGGGTGGGGCAAGCAGACCCCCACCTGCTCCCAGGGCAGACTCCAGGCTAAGAGCAGGCTCCCATAGTGTGAGGTCCTGCAGCAAATGACAGCGGACCGCTTAAAGCACAGCAAGGGGCTCTCCCAGGGCAAAGGCAGAATCACTGGAGAAACCAGGGCCCAGGGCTCGAGGGCAGGCGCTCCTGGCCTTGGCCCTGGGCTGTGGCTAGAACTCCATCTCTGCATCCCTCTTCCAAGGACACTTGTAACTGCATTGAAGACCCAGCTGGGTTACCCAGGAGAATCTCACCCCAAGACTAAGGTGACCAGATTTTGACATTGGTAAAGTGGGACACCATTGACCGCTTGGCCGCCGAAAACCATATCTTCCCTTCCCGTTCTCCCGCCGTTCCCTAGCTTGTCGTGCATTCTTTCCAAAAATCGGGACTTTTTTAAAACGCTGCGGGACGCGGGACAAATTGTTAAAAATCGGGACTGTCCTGCCAAAAGCGGGACGTCTGGTCACCTTACCCAAGACCCTTCATCTAGTAACTCCTCAAAGCCCTTTCTTGCCACGTAGGTCACAGCCAGGTCTCAGGGATGGGGCCTGAGATCTCGGGTGCATCCAGGCCCCCCCCCCCCGGGGCGCTGCCAGCCAGGAGAGGTGGGCCACGTGGCTCAGAGAGGCCTGTGGAGGGGCTGCTGATGTCCCCACCAGCCCCATGGAGGGGGTGGGCCCTTGAGGCTACATGTTGGGAGAATAGGACTGGGAAGACCTGGGAGCAGTGCCCTTTGGATTCACTTCCAGGGGGGGGTCATGCTGGTGGCCGACCAACCGAGACCTCCCAGCAGGGTGGTGGGTCAGCAGATACAGACACAAGACACCCAGCACGTCGGGGTTTTGGGTCAGTGGATAATCGTCACTAGAAATCCCCCACACAATATTTACACTGACCAAGTGCTTGCTGTTTCCCTAAAATGGAGACTGGTCTGTGTGTTTTGTCTAGTGACCCTGCCCAAAGCAGGGCATGGGTGCTTCCTGGCCACCATCATGGGCGGGGGACCTGGTGGGACCTGCCGCAGGAAGTTGTCTTACACACGTGGTGCAGTGAGAATTGGGGTCAAATAAGAGAAACTTGCCAGCCAGAGACAGGACCCTGTGTGGCCCCTTAGGGGTCCTCACCCTCTGGGGACCCTGGTCACCCAGATGCTGAGGGTGGGACCATGTGAACTGTCCACACAGCCCACTGCTGGCCCTTCAGGTGGGTGCGTGGGGGGCAGGGCATAGGTTCTGCCAGGCTCATGGACTCGCAAGAGCAGGCGAGGACAGGCAGAGCACGTTCCCATTCCCATCTGAGTCCTGGTGGAGGATCTCTGTTCCTTGGGCACCACTCTTGGGGTGGGTTGATGAAGGCAGGTCTGAGAAACCCACAAGTCTGAAGCCTGGCTTCGTCCCTGCCTTGCTGCACCCTGGGTACCTGGCTGGGGTTGGCCCAAGGGGTGAGGAAGGACAGCGATGGGAGAAGCTGAAATCCGGGACCTCGGCCTGGTGGGGCATGCAATAGCGCCAGGTGTCCACAAGAGGGAAGCACACGGGCACCTCCTGGGATTTTCCCACTGACCTCTGGGTGGGGGTTCCCCCACCTCCAGCACTGCAAACTGGGGGGTGGGGTGGGCAAGGGTCCCATTTCCGGCTGTTCCTGGAGCAGCCCCCATTCAGCGGGTCTTGGCCACATCTGAGGTCAGAGCCAGATGGGCCCGCCTGTCAGGAAGGGAGGCTGTGGGGGTGCGGGCAGAGTCCCGAGGTCACACTCTGGGCTGTGTGTCTCAGACCCTCACAGTGTCAAAACTCACTGAGATTGCAGTTATGGATGCCGAGCGGACTGGACATGAAAACAGATATTTAAAACAAGAATGCAGTGTGGCCCGCCTGGCGTGGCTCCGTGGTTGAGCACTGACCAGGTCATGGTTTGATTCCTAGTCAGGGCATGGGCCTGTGTTGTGGGCTTGATCCCCTGTGTGGGGCGTGCAGGAGGCAGCCAATCAATGATTTTCTCTCATCATTGATGTTTCGATCTCTCCCTTTCCCTTCCTCTCTGAAATCAATAAAAACATAAATAGCCAAATCTTAAAAAAAAAAAAAAAAAAAGCAGTGTGGTGATTGCAGGGGCGGCGGGGAGTGGAGATAGAAGAGGGTATGGGGGGTAAATGTAAATGCTGATGGGAAAAAAATAAAGAGAAAAACCAAAATAACCCACAATCTCACTACAAAGGAAAAACAGTAAAACAAGAATACCTCACGCTCCACAGCACCACGATGCACTGCTGGGAGCTCTGCTGCACGGGACAAGGGAGGAAGAAAAGCCGTTTGGTGTTACTGTGAAACAGTCCTGACCTTGAGAGCCTTCTGGAAGGTTCTGGGGAGTCCTGCACCCCTCTCCCCAAGCCAAGGACGGGGCAGGTGGCACCTGGCCAGCTTTGGGAAGGTTGGATGACCGCTGTGGTCAGGGGCTCTCAGGCACAGCGCTGTCCAGCTCTGGGAATGGCCGTCAGTCAGAGCTGAGGCCGTCAGGCAGGGCTGAGACACAGGGACAAACCTGGGTCTAGGAGCGGGACCCTTTCCCTCCACGGGTGGGCAGTGGAGCTGGGTAGGTAGGGGTGACCTCAACTTAGGGAGCCCCAGGGGCAGCTGGACAGGACAGTGCAGGGGTGAGGGGGACACTAGCGTGGACAGAGCCCTGGCGGTTGGGGGCGGGAAGCCTCAGGACTGGGGTTGCTAGGGGGATGCAGGGGCCCAGAGAGGTGCATGAAGGGCTGGTGCTGAGGCCTGAAGCCAGCCTAGGCAGGTGCTCCCACCCTCCACTGGGCTGGCGAGTGGTTTAGAGCAGGGCCGCCAGGTCCCCCAGTGGTTTCCATCTGCACTGTGGGAGCCTCTGAAAAATTCATGAGCTGCTGAGGCTTCGGGGTCCCGCTGAGCTGGCCGAATCTGATCTGCCTCCTGCCCTTGTCTGCCAGGGCACCCTGCCCTTCCCCAGGCTACAGGCTGGCTCTGGCGGGGAGAGGCCAGCATCCTAACAGTGGGTTAGACCCCAGTGGTCAGATGTCCTCATGGCAACCGTGGGCTTGTCTCTTGCTGGGGCCCCTGGTGTGTCTTTGAGGGGCCTGTGGGTGTGCTGCATGACATGTGTGCATCTGGTATGTGAACCCAGCAGGCTACGTGCTTCTGTGTGCGTGTGGCCTGGGTGTGGGGTGTGCAGTGGAGTGTCCCAGAGCCCTCAGGAGCTGAACCAGTGAACGCGTGCATGTGTGTGCATATGTATATGCACATGGGTTTAGACCCATGTGTGCGTGGGCTACAGAGAGAGCATGTGTGCATGCATGTGAGCAGGTGTTTTGATTCTACCTACACTGCTGGCTGGCAGCCTGGAGTCTGGGCTGAGTCGCTGGGCGGCGCTGGGCAGCTGCCCCTGACCTGCAGCCGTGAAGGTGTTGGGGAGGCTGTCAGGCAGCTGGACTGTCCAGGGTGTGAGCCAGGAGGAAGGGAGGAAGGGAGGAGAGCGTCTGGTCGGAGATACTGGGAGCTGGCTCCTCCCAGGCCCCACTCGGCAGTCCTGGTGCCTCACCGTGGGGTCGGCTGGGGAGGAGGTGGAAAGCTAGGGTAACCGAGAAGCCATGGAGGCTGCATGAGACAAGAATCGCAGGTGTGGTAGCTGCCAGCATGGAGGTCGGATCAGCTCAGCACGCCAGGGTCTGGGCCTGGCCTGGGGCTGCGCGGGGGGTGGAGGCAGGGTGCAGGGGGCAACGTTGGGAGGTGAGAGAGCACCCAGGCAGACCCTGCCTGTCTGGTGTCCACCTGGGCCAAGTAGGTGGGCCTGTAGGGTGGGAGGTAGGGATGAGACCAGACTTCGGGTGGCCTCCCTGAAGATGCACGTGCAGGCTCTGTGGAGAAACTATGGGGGCCGTGGGCTGGGCTTGCACCATCTCTGAGGCCTGGTGGGCCCAGCTCCCGGGAGGCTCTGTGAGGAGGACACCACCAGCACCAGCGCAGTTTGATGCTGTGGAGCCAGTGGGGCTCCTGGGTTCCAGGGCTTGGCTGCCTGGAAAGGGGTGGTGGAGGGGCAGGCAGAACAGGGTGGGAATCGTAGGGTATGCAGGGCGGGGGGGGGGAGGGGAAGAGGGGCCCTGTCCAGTCCCATGCTGGGGGTGTAAGGTCCCCCTTTCATCGCCAAGTGTCTGGGTAGAGCACTTGCTTTTCGAGGGGCAGGGCCACAAGGATGTCCCACACCCATGACGACCCAGAGCCCCCTCCCTGTGCCTGACTGTCTTGGAAAGCTGCAGGGAGAGGGGGCTGAGGACACTTGGTGCCTTGGTGTCCTCTCTCCCCCTTTCCTGACACGGGGTGTCCCCCTGCAGGCTAGGGATAGCAGCGCGTGTGAAGCCAGCCCTACCTGGGATGCGTTCACTTTCACTGTAGAGCTTACATACTGCTCAACGCCTCACAGACGAACTCATCGCACCAGCTCAATCCTGTGGCATCTTTACTGCTATCGCCCCCATTACAGCCAGGAATCCATGCCCAGAGAGGGTCTGCGACCGACCCCAAGTCATGCACACACCTGTGACGGTGCATTTCGCCATCAAGGTAGAGAAGAGCAGCATGGGAAGCCTAGTTTTGCTGTCTGAGCTCTGATGAGGGCCGCTCTGTTTCCACTTGGCGGGCGTGGCCCTCGCACGGAGGCCTGCCCAGCATCCCTGCCTCCTGCCTTCTTCCCATGAAAAATCCTCATCCCTCGGCTTAGGCATTTCCCCAAACTTTAGGGAGAAAGTTCATTTGTTTGCACTATTTCATGCTAATGTGTGAATGACTAACTTACCAGAATTAGCTGCATTTAAAAAGAAAACTTCTATCTTAACCTCAGCACTATTGACATCAGGGACAGGTAATTCTTGGGGTGAGGGGTGAGGAGCTTCACCCACTAGATGCCAGCAGCATCTGCTCTGTCATGGCAACCAGACGTCTACAGGTGGCAGCGACTGGCCTCCCTGGCCCTCATTCTGCGGGTGGGACATGGGAAAGGATGTGGCCAGATGTCTGAGTGGGGAGGGACAGACAGATGGCTGCCTTCAATGACACCCTGAGGGAGGGTCTGTAAGAAACCAAGGAGTGCTTCTAAGCAGGATCTGGGCTCCTGCCACTTCCTGGACCTTCCTCTGTGCCCACGCTGCCCAGGGCATTTGGATACCCTACAGGATCCTCTCGGGTTAACCCCAGCCGCTGGCCGCTGGCAGCCCCTCTCTTCCTTCCACTAGCAAGAAACTCGGCCTCGGTGAGGTTATCTGACCTGCTCACAGTTGCACAGTTGTCTACGCTCTGCAGCCACAGCGCTCTGCCCTCAGCAATAACGTGGGTGGAGCCCGTATTTGCTAGCAGAATGGTTTGTGGGGTCCTCTCGGCAGAGCCTGGTGCTGACAAGCATGCCAGCTCTGTCCAGGCTGAGGTATCGCTGGTTTGCTGGTCAGAGAGTCCAGCCTTCCTGTCGCACCCTCTGGCTTCGTGTGGTGACCTTGTCCTGGGTGAGTGGGATGGGGGTGAGGAATCTACAGCCCACAGGCCCTGCCCCAGACTGGACAGCTCTGTCCGAAGCCTACTGGGCATCTGGCCAAGCAAGCAAGGCACTCACGTGAGCCTGAGCCAGGTGGGCGGGGCCAGTGTCCAGGTGCCGCAGCCGGTGCGAGGGCAGGTGGCTGACCACGCTCCTGGCCGTGTGTCAGTCCCCACAGCATGGAGCTGCGTGGTCCACGTCCTCCCGTCCTCTGGTCGCATGGCCCAGGCCAGGCAGTGAGGGCGCATCCTGGCTGAGGGTCCAAGTAATCCCACCTGAAAACGTGACTGCTCACTCCTTCAAGGAGAGTTGATGAGCGGGGAAGAGGGTGGGGGTGTGTGCA
>PVJC01010818.1:0-42881 GCA_004026665.1 Murina feae | reverse complement strand
GAGAGAGGAAGAGAGAGAGAGAGCGAGAGAGAGGGAGAGAGAGAGAGAGAGAGAGAGAGAGAGAGAGAGAGAGAGAGAGAGAGACCCATGTGAGAAAGACACATCAATTGGTTGCCTCCCTCAGGCAGCCGGACCAGGATAGGGCTGGGTGGTGGAACCTGCAACCAAGGTACATGTCCTTGACCAGAATCAAACATGGGACTCTTCAGTTCGAGGGCTAAAGCTCTATCCACTGAGCCAAACCAGCTAGGGAAGTCTTTACCTCTTTCTTTCTCACATACAAGATCCATTTTGGCTTGCTCCGTATCTTTAATATTTTTCTTCCACACTTTCAAAACCTTTTCTCCTTCATGAATAATAGATGTTCACTTCTGTCCCAACTCATAACTCCAATTTTATTTCCCTAATTTCTTTCACAGCATTCAACCAAACAGAGAGATCTCCTACCTATAGAAGTCACACTCCTTAAAAATGGGAGCCAAAAATAGAAATACTAAAGTTACTTCCAAATAAAGTTAATCTTGATGTGGTACTACTCATATGGCACAGCATATATACTCCAATCCTCAGAAGTTTGTTTCTGTATATTCTAATTAGCCCCAAATCTAAGTTCACTGTTATATGTAACTGGCAGTGGTTAAAAGTTTATGGAGCTATAGCTTTGGGTCTCTAGATAGCAGTAATTTAGGAAGGAAACCCAATGAACATTGCAAAATCAATTAATTTTTAACATTAACTTACCCTAATTTTTATTTCAGTTTATCTGAAGGCTAGAAGAGCAGAACACTTTAGATTAGATTCTTGTATGGGGGAAAACTCTAAGTTGCATATACAATTAGTGTTATTACTACAAGAATGAGCTGGAATAACTCAAAAACAATCATAAGCCACAATTAGCTTATTATTTCAAGGTAATAACTGAGGACATTATGAAAATACTAAGGAAGAGTTAGACTCACACCTGGTAATGTTATCCCTTTGGCATCTGCCCTGTACTAAACGGATGCTTATATGCTATGGAGTAGTGCCAGCGATGGAACTGCAGCCCTATAGAGACAGTTCATCTGGGGAGAGATTTCCATTTACTTCATTTAATAATGAGCCCTTTGCGAAGATGAAGCTGAATACTTGAATGTTTTTTTTAGAGAATTCATTATTATGTAAGTTTTGATTCTGTTATTCCTATTTTGGAAATAAGATGTAACTGTATAACTGATTCAGGAAAAGGAATTACTTTGATTTCTGGAATCAAAGTAATTCTAGAATTTCTAGAATCAAATTCTAGCTATAGAATGACAATGGTTTTGAAGTCACTTGCTATTTCAGCATGGCCTTTCTGTCACTGGAATGAATTAAATTTCATGAGCTCTGTCAGTTAACTCCCCTTTGCTTTTACATTATTTTAATATTTGTTTCAATTGCACATATGTTTGAATTGAGACAGTTTATGATGGTATGTGTAAAGTCTAGATTCTGAATTATAATTAGCAAATTCAACATGTGGTTAGGTCAACAAGCACTCATGAGTTTAACCAAAGCTTATTGATTGTCTCCTGTGGATCAAGCACAGTGCTAGGCATTGAAAACATAACAGTAAATAAAACTCACATACACCTACCTTTACGAAGCTTGCATGTTAAACATGGAGAAAATAATGTGAAACAACTTAGGAGCAAGTGACATGAAGGAAGTAAAACAGAAAAAGAGGATAAAGAATAAAAGGTTTGTGATTTTAGGGAGGATGGAAAGTGATCGCTTCTCTGGGGAGGTACAATATGAACAGAGATCTAAAGAACTGTAGGGGCAAACCACATGTTTATCTGGGGAAGACCATTCCAGGCAGAGAGAAGAGCAAGTCGCAGGGTCCTGTGCAGATGTGCTTGTTGGGGTCTTGGAACAGGCGGTGACCAGAGTATGGTAAGAACAGAAAGAGTCATCAGAGGTGTCAGAAGGCACCCAGGGACTAGCTTACATGTAGTTTTGTGGGCCAAGGTTAAGAGTTTGGATTTCAAGCGTGAAGGGAAACTGTTGGAAGATTTTATGCATAGGAATGGTATGATCTTACGTAACTTAAATGATTATTTAATCAGAATGATTATTGAGTTTTGGCTTCTGTGTGATATACAGGCTGAAAGAGAAGAAGCGTCTATTCAGTAGTCCCTGTGAGAATTTATAGGGACTTAGTTTGGGGTGGTATTAGTGAAGATGTTAAGTTGATTAGACTTGCTTAGAGTCTGGATACATGTTAAAGAAAATGATGACAGGATTTGCTATTGGATTGTATGTTGGTGAGCAAGGAAGAGAGAAGTTAAGGATAACTCCAAGGTTTTTTATCTGGGCAAAGCCAAGTTTGTTTCTACTGGATAAAACTCGAGACTGACAGAGCATATATCTGTGAAGCAGTAAAAAGAAATAAAAACAGCAGATTTGGGGGTGAGAGGATGCTGAAGGATGAGGAGCTGGAGTCACAGTTTATTACAACACAGCTGGATCTGTGACCCCAAATGCTGGTTTCAGGCTTGGTCTATGGTCCAGATGTGGAAGGAGGCTCTGTATAGCTCTTCATGTGGAATTTCTGAATGCCATAGCAAATTGGCATAACACAAATTGATTAAATACATCCTGATTATTTAAAGAAGGAACAAACTGCTGTGTTCTTTTATAACTCTGCAAGAAACAATGTTGTTTTGTTCTTCAATTACTTTGAAAAAAAGCTGCTAATAAGGCATTCGGTCTTTCACTGAGTTAGTGGCTTAGAAAAATGATGGAGACATAACCACTAAGTGTTTCGTTATACAGTTGAGGAAATTGTCTGTTCCTAATAACACTTCTTTTTGAAAGGGAATTTTTAAAAATTCTTAGTACCAAATGAAGTGTCTTAAATTCAACCACACTTGGGAATAGATGGCTATTATATCCAGTTTAATATGTTATTATATTGCAATCATTTATTCAGCCCAGAGAGCAATCATAAAATTATCCTCAGTGAAATAGTGTTGTACCCACTGTGATATTCAACCATCAAAGATGCTCATGGAGAAGCATCCTCCTAATGTAGAAGGATAATCGCTTTATGAGTTTCTCTAGTGGAAAATTTCTCAGTCAGTGGCCTCCAGTGGCCTACGAACCCCTGAAATTGCGTGTATAGTCGTGTATATGTACATATTTTCAGGAAAGAAAAACAAAACTTTTACAAATTCCCAATTCTCTGATCTCTTTAAAAGTGTTAAAAAGTATGACATTTTTGAAACTAAGAAGTGATTTCCTTTGATCTACACACTAGAAATATTATTTTGAGAGAAAGCTACCAAACTGCCTTAGTAACATAATAGATGTTCAGTAAAGGTCAGCTCAAGTTCCACTGGCAGGGCTGAGACAAGAGTTGCTAAAGATTATTATTTAAAAAAAATATATTTTATTGATTTTTCACAGAGGGAAAGGGAGAGGGAGAGAGAGTCAGAAACACTGATGAGAGAGAAGCATCAATTAGCTGCCTCCTGCACACCTCCTACTGGGGATGTGCCCACAACCAAGGAACATGCCCTTGACCAGAATCAAACCCAGGACTCTTCAGTCCGCAGGCCAATGCTCTATCCACTGAGCCAAGCCAGTTAGGGCTAAAGATTATTTTTAAAGATTATTTTTAAAAGGAGGAGAAAATTAAGAGGAAAGAAATGGAGTTTTGAATAGATGAAGAAAGCCAAAAAGTGTACCTAGTGAAGGAAGCAATAGCTCCCGCAAGTATCCCTTTGTGGAACCTAGGCTGATGCCTGTTTTTATGCTATTTCCTGATAGATTATAGCTCAGGACAAAGAGATTAACCAAGGAACTTACATGCATAACCCATGGAAGTAGACAACAGAGTGGGAAAGGCCTGGGTAGAGGGGGTAAATGGGGTAAGGAGTGGAGTGCTGGCTCATGTACTGAAGGGTCCCAGGTTTGATTCCGTTCAAGGGCATGTACCTTTGTTGCAGGCTCTGTGTGCAGGAGGCAACCAATCAGTGTGTCTCTCTCACATTGATGTTACTCTCTTTCTGTCTCTCTCCCTCCCTCCCACTCTCTCTAAAAAAAATCAATGGAAAAATATCCTCTGGTGAGGATTAACAACAACAACAAAAAATAGTAGTGAGTTGCCTTAATCGGTTTGGCTCAGTGGATAGGGCGTCGGTCTGGGGACTGAAAGGTCCCAGGTTTGATTCTTGTCAAGGGCATGTACCTGGGTTGTGGGCACATCCCCAGTAGGAGGTGTATAAGAGGCAGCTGATAGATGTTTCTAACTCTTTCTTCCTCTCTGTAAAAAGTCAATAAAATATATATTTTTAAAAAACAGTAGTGAGCTCAGAAGTAATGACTGAAAGGGACCATGAAGGTATATAACTTCTGGGTGCTGGTCATAGTCTGTTTCTCCATTTTGGGCATTGGTAATATGAATGTATGCCATTTGTGAAAGTCTGTAGTATACTATGCGTACTTTAAAAATATGTATAGTAAGAAAGTAACAAATCATTTAAAAAATGTCTGGAAATAAAATGAATAATTTTAAAATCTGATAATTTAAAAATGTAAATGCTTTGCTAGATGTCAGTACTTTATTGTTAGTGAAGAAGGGCTGCAGCATGGGGCAAAGAATGAATGTGCTTTATTATGACCTTGTTTGAACAGTGGAATAAGAGGCCACAATATGTCATACAGGAATTTTCCGGGGAGAGACTTCTGTAATGATGTGTACTTCTGCAAACATACTATTTGCTGAAATAAACACTTCAACTGCTCTGAGGATTTGGAGAAACCATTCATTAAACTGCAAGGGAATGACACAAGAATTCATTGAACAGAAAATAAATAGCCTGCTCTGTAGCTTTTCTCTCTGATAGATAAGTTGGAGATTAATGAGAATAGGTTGGTGAAAATTGCTCTGTTCTTCCCAACTCAAACCAAATATAAGCAAACTAATTGAAAATCATATCATAGCTGATGTTTTCCAGAGACATTTTTTATTTGTATTTTTAGGAGAAAAGTAAGTTTAGATGTCTTTTAAACTATAGATTGTATTGAACATAGTTAGGAAAGCTACTTGGTGCTCAGGTAAGTAAGGCCGTTATCCAGAAATGATCTATTAGGGTTATTAATGGAACAACTTGAGGCTAACGACTTCTAAGAAATGAGCAATCAGTGTAGACCTCAGATCCTTTCTTAGAGATAGCTTTTTCCATGCAGTCTCTCACCTGTATGTTTTTGTTTGTGTGGTTCTTTCCACTTGGCATAGATCATCACTGTGTTTTATGCCCATTTAGGCATATTTTTTAATAGGGTACCCCCTGAGAACACTTGACTTAACATCTGGCTTTCTATTTGTCTGCATGTAAATTGATGAGGTATAGGCCACTATCAAAGGAAAATAGTGAATATAATCAATATCAATATTCAAACAGATAAAAAGAACCAATTCATAAGAAAGTTAAATTAGAAGTTATATATCCTGTTATTTAGTATGAAGTACTACAGTTGTCCATCTAAGAGGTTAGAGCTAGGAAATAAAAGATAAAAGCAAATCTGAGAGTTAAGACATCAGTAGTAGAGAATCTATACTGGTAGAAGTGGCAATTTGGAAAATTTTCTCTAAGAAAGTTGCAAAATACTTCATTTTGATTTTTCAAATTTTTTGTAGTGTGAATTATTACATATAAAATACTATTTTTTAAATTTTCTAAACATTTTCTCTAAAAACCTTGGGAATGTTCCTTTTGCTTCTTCAAACATTATTAAATGATAAGCCACTGAAAATAATAAGTAACTGCTGCTATTTTGAACAAGGAAGAAGCAGAAGTAAAGAGATCAGTCCAGGGAGAGAAATATGATATGGACCCAAATGCTCTGCCATGACAGCTCCTTGAACTCCACCAGGTCTCTGAGTAACCTGTTTCAAGGGAACTGGGAGGTCAAGCGAGGAAGAGGTCTTTATCACTGGCTGCCTGGCTAATAAATAATTCTCAGGGAATCTATCTGCATTCCTGAGGCTGCTGTAACAAATCACCAGAAAGTAGGTGGCTTAAAACAGCAGCAATTTATTCTCTGAGAAATCTGAGGGCCAGAAATCTGAATCAAGGTGTGGGCAGTGCTGCACTTCCTTTGGATGCTTTAGGGTAGAAAACAGTTTTTGCTGCTTCCATGTTCCTTCTGGCCACATCACCCCAATTTCTGCCTCTGTGATTGCCTCTTCCTCTTTTCTCTGTATTCTTCTGTGTGTCTGTGTTAAAATTCCCTTTACCTCTCCATGTGATTAAATTTAGAGTCCACCTGGATAATCTACAATAAACTCCTCCACTTAAGATCCTTAACTGAATCTTATTTGCAAAGGCCTTTTTCCAACAAAGGTGTCATGGATTAGGACCTGGATGTGTTTTTTGGGCCACTTGTCAGCCCACTATATTATCAAGCATTTAAAATTATATTATACTAGAGGCTTGGTGCATGAAATCCATGCACCGGTGTGGGGGTTTGGGGGGAAGAGGAGGGGAGGTTGTGTCCCTCAGCCAAGCCTGCACCATCTCCAATCTGGGATCCCTGTGAAATCGGTCCTAAACCAGCAGTTGGGCATCCCTCTCACAATCCAGGACTGCTGGCTCCCAACTGCTTGCCTGCCTGCTTGCCTGATTTCCCCTTCATTGCTCCTCTGCCAGCCTGATTGATGCCTAACTGCTACCCTACTGGCTCAATTGCCCACAACTTCCCTCCCCTGCTGGCCATCTTGTGGTGGCCATCTTTGACCACATGGGGATGGCCATCTTGTGTGAAGGTGTGATGGTCAATTTGCATATTACCTCTTTCTTATATAGGATAGCTTCAGATTTAGAAGCCAAATGAGAAAAGCCCCACTTCTTCACTTGCCTTGTAACCAATTCTAGTTCTGTTCAGATACCTTTCCACAGTGTTCAGTAGTTTGGAATGGTCAGCCACAAGCTTGTCAAAGGACTTGGAGATAAAGTCCCATTGGCCCCTTTGACATGTGAAAAAACGACTGGGCAGATACTTGGTCAGTAAGAAAAATTACAAGGTTATCTGAAGAACTAGAACTATAATCCAAGATCTAGTCTATTGTTCTTTCAACTTCCTCAAATTGAATGACCAAGACATTGCATACTAATTGATTTAAATAATTCATTCTTGAAAACTGCTTAATAAAGTTTTTTTATTTGTCAATAAAAGTAACAAATCTAGTATTGTATGATTAATCAAGATAACTATAATAAGAAACTTAATAGTTATGTACCAAAATAGTATGTTGAATAATAAATGAAATTATAGCACCTTCTCTAAAATGGAGAATATATTAAGCAAAGTTTTTAAAAGCGGTTCTGTATTTGTCATTTTCCCTTTTGAGTTTTCTTATCCATTCAGGCATTTGCAATATAACTTCAAAAGTTGCCATTACTTTGAAGAAATACTTAGTTTTTGTTTTGTTTTATCCTTTGTAAGGTCTATTACTAGCCCACTAGGAATACTAATAGGAATTGATTTATAAGAATGGCATTGCTCAGAGAAATCATAAATATCTGAATATAGCACATACTTTCATAATATTAAATTATTCCATCTATTTTCAGGATTAGGGGAATGCATGACAACTTAAAAGTATGTGTGGTTGTCTTTTCTCATCATGAAGAACTTCTTTTGAAGTCAGAGATAAAAGTGGAAATCAAGGTGAACTCAGTCCACCATGGAAATATTTTATGTCCATAGATAAAAACAGAGAATCCAATTAGAAAAATAATAATGTGTCAGTGAGGGAGGGAAGAAGAGAGAGAGAGGTAGAGGAATTGAGAGAGAAGGAAAAAGAGAGAGGGGAATAGGTTAGAATCTCACCGAGTTGTTTAAAACATTTTGATGAACACATAACCAGCCTATGTATATTTTAATGTTTATTATAAAAAGTATTATGTATATGATAATTTTGTAAGTAAGTCTACTTATCTAATCTATTTGAAGTAACATTTTGCAGTAGGATGTGTCAATCTGAAGTGGTTTTGGAGATGAGTTGCCTAACTATAACTAGGAAAAGAAGAGTTCCAGAGACAAATGTTTTTAGCACTCACATTAGCATTGTCCAAGAAAAAGGGCTAGTCAACAAACTTTAGTATTTCCATTGAATTGTTTAGTGGGTTCACAAATTTACTGATGGGGGCAAAAAATATATAGTCTTAATTTTTAAAAAAAAGTTTCCTAGTTTGATTTTCCTCATAGAACTCTACCTTGCTAAATAATGGGTATGTGGTGATGCTAACTCCTCATTTCAAACTGATAACTCAGTCTAATATAACAGTGAAAGAACCTTTTAGATAAATGCTTAATCTCAGAGTCTTACTCTCTTCCTCCTTCCCTTTCAGGTTGGCATTTGTTTATATGGGGGAGGGAATGACATGGGTCCTCTTGGTGATGGAAGTGCAGAAAGGGTGCTCAGATTTTTATGGCATCTTCTGGAATCTCCCCAATCTCTCTCTGCAGGATATAGCTAATCTGGGTTACTACCTAATTAATGACAACTAGTCTTTTTTTATGTTGTGTAAAGGCATTTTCCAGGTTTCCCCCAGTAGTTAGCCTCTTAGTTTTCATCCTGGGATCTCCCTCTGTTTTGCTACTGGAGACTGCCTAGGGCAGGTCCATTGACTCTCAACTCAGCTGTCTTCCATGTACTCCTGGGGCATGTGGATACCTTTGGGCTTCTGTATACCAGGCTGCATTGCATCTAAAGGAGGCTTGATCTTGGCCTCATTGCTCAGTTTATGTTGATACGGCTGCTTCTAGGTTAACCTGAATGTAGTATATAAGACAATTAACTTTTAAAATTCCAAATTGTCCTCAAACTCTCTAATGCAGGGTTGAGCAAAAGTAGGTTCACAGTTGCATTGTGACATTCTTTTAAGCTATTACAATAATCATAACCTACACGTCTTTCGATACCAACAACTGCAAACCTACATTTGCCTACACCTTCATCGCACCCCTTTCTCAGATTTTGACCGTGAGAAGATATATCAGGCATGTGTCTGAATATCTATTTCTAGTAGGATTGAATCCATACTATCTTCTGCTTGCTGCTTGGCCGCCTCCTCCCTAAAATAAAGCTTCTGTATCAAGGTGACCAAGCCTGTATCCTAATTCCAAAGTGGCAGAAAAGGAATTTAGGGAAGTCTTTTCCTGGAATAAAATTGGGCTTTCAGGTCTATTGTTTTATAGCAGGAAGAAATGGATTAGCTCTTTTGTGTGTGTGTCTTTTATATTCTTGCTGTGACAAGATGTTAACACTCTCTTTATGTCCATTTAAGTAGACAAAGGCTGACTTGAGGGATGTCACATGAGGAGAGATGAAAAAGAAAAACCACATTCAGACATACATTCCAAACAATATTCCCACTTTCCAGTGTTTGAGAGCATCCCCGTTGAGATAACTGCAGTGGGCTATTTGAGGGTCAGGAGGGATTGGTGATATTTACATGAGTTTCAGAGACAAGTGAGGGAGAAGAATACCTGTCATTAATTTCCTGTCGTTGACATAGTTTATATATGATGTCCGTGTAATTTTTATTTTTCTAATAATATTGAGTTTGATATGCCTGCCCTAAGAAATAGTTCCTAAAGCTGAGAGTTTTTCTGGGCATGCAGTTGGGTTGAGTTTTCACAGTATGTCTAATCCTGTCTATGTGGGAGCTGAGGTGACGGGAAGGCATTTTTGTGTCATGGTTTTCTTTTTCTTCTTTTAACCATTATCTCCCTTATGTTATTTGAGATCATAAAAACAATTTTGGAAACATGCCTTTCAGCACAAATTACCTAATTTAGTTTTCATGTAACTGCTTTTGTACTGCCCCAGATAAGGTTTTATTCTGTGCTTCTTCCATATGGCACTCTATTTTCTCTATCTTTCAGAGGTAATCAACTTGTGATGGACAATAGAATATACTATTTGGGCAATGAAGGCTGTCAAATTCTCAATGTGGTTTCTATTATCGTTTGCACTTTGAGATTAAAGTGTAGGTCCTCTGCTCTCAGTTAAATGTTACCTCATTCTTGACTTTGGTTCCCAGAAGATTTATTTGCATGGATTCCAAAAGTCAGAAGGGAGTAAAACTGTCCTCTCTGTGCCTTGGCATGTTTTCCTGATGTTTTATACGTTCCAAACATCAAAAAACCACACTTAAGTATGACCTCTTCAAAACCGTCTCAGACCATTCTCCCCTTTTCTCACTTCCTTCAGTCACGCTGGCCTCACTTGTGTCCTTTGTGGCTTTTGAATCCAGTCTTCTCTGCCAGAAATGTGGCTACCCTGGGTTTTGGTGTGCTCAAAATGTCATGTCTTCACATAGGTCTCTTCTGACTTCTCTGACCAAACTATGCCTCCTCCTCCCCTCTTTTTTTCCACCCATCATACTAGATCACATGATGGTTTTATTTTCCCATAATACATCACTTGTTTGCCAGCACTGTCGTAACAAGTATCACAGACGAGGTGGCATTAAGCAATAGAAATGGATTTTCTCACAATTCTGGGAGCTAAGAAGTCTCAGATCACACTTCCTCTGAGGCCCCTCTCTTTGCCTTATCCATGGACATTTCATTGTGTTTTCCCTCTGTGTCTATTCATATCCAAATTTTCTATTCTAAAAGGATACCAGTCATATTGGGTCAGAGCCCATCCCAGTGGCCTCATTTTAACTTAATTGCCCCCTAAAGACTATCTTTAATTACAGTCACATTCTGAGATACTGGGGGTTAAGACTACAAAATATGAAATTGGGACAGGGGGACATAATTCAACTGTCTATTTCTAGAGCAAATAATAACAGCTACTTATAATATGGTCTTCTTTATTTACTTTTTTCTCTTTCCCCACTGGAAGTGAAGCACAATGAAGTCAGCGTGCTTTCTTCCTGTCTTTCTCCACACTCTCTGTCACCACCTAGATGAGTGCCTGGCTCAGAGTAAAGGCTCAATGATCTTTATTTTTAATCTAAATTACTGAAACAGAAATATGATATGTACTTTTCCCCAAATTTTAAAGATTTATTCATTATTGGCGTCAAGGTAAGAAACCTGCAAACCTGTAGAGAATTTTTAAGAGTTTATTAGAGGCAAACTGATGACGATTGCTGGGAAGACAATGGATTGAGAAAATGCTCTGGAGAATGACAGTCTTACACTTTATTTCATATATTAGAATCAAAGGAGGAAGTGTGGGAGGGTTGCATGAAAGGCACTGGTGGTAGACTAGGGATACAGGAGAAAGCAAAGGGGGGAACCTCTGAGACAGGATAAAAGTAAAACAGAGAGACACATATTTCTTTTACATTGTGGGTATAGGATAGTGACCAACTAACATTTATAGCACACAGAGATGGTGTGCAGGAGAACAAGATAACAGTGAGGGGTTCTGTGGGAGATTGTGCCCTGAGCGGTCTGAAAAAACAGGGGTTACTATCATAATCTTAGATGCAAAAGACAATAGACTCAGGTAAGGTAAAGATTTATCTTTATTAAGGAAGATACCAGCCTAGAATATGACTCACTTTTAGTTAAGAAGTTTTAATTTCAGACCATCCCATGTCATTACCCCTCAGGCTTCCCCTGAGCTTATCAGCTTTAGTATGTGCTAGTATTACCTTTTTCATTGTCCACACTGGTGTTACTAAAATTCTACTCTTGCATCCTTTGCTTTGCAAATATAAGGAAATATAAGAAAACTAAAGGGCTGGTGCACAAAAATTTGTGCATTTGGGGGATGGGGTCTTTCAGCCTGGCCTGTGCCCTTTTGCAGTCTAGAACCCCTCAGGGAATGTCCACCTGCTGGTTTAGGCCTGCTCCCTGGTGGGGGGGGGGGGAAATCAGGCCTAAGCTGGCAGTCAGACATCCCTCTGGCAGCCTGGGAGCCCTCAGGGGATGTCCACTTGCCAGCAGGGAGTAGGCCTAAGCTGCATTCAGAGTTCCTTAGCACTGCTAAGGAGGTGAGAGAGGCTCCTGCCACCATCACTGTGCTGACAGCCATCATCCTGGCTTGTGGCTGAGCAGAGCTCCCCCTGTGGGTGCACACTGACCACCAGAGGGCAGCTCCTCATTGAGCATCTGCCCCCTTGTGGTCAGTGTGTGTCACAGTAACCAGTCATTCCCAGTCATTCTGCTGTTAGGGTCAATTTGCATATTACCCTTTTATTATTTAAGAAAATAATTTAAAGTTTAGATATTTCTGTACTAAGCTCATAACCTAAGATAGGAGGATGGTGCTCCCTTTCCTCTCTGTTGGCATCTTTCTGTGTGATTGATACTTTTCTAGATTTGTGGAGACCAGCTCAGTTTTACTTGCTATATCAGTAAAACATAAAAATTTTCCCCTTTTAACAGTACATTTCCACCTATGAAATATCTTTAATACTAAAATGGCTTTGATGCCATTCCCTTATCTAAAACATTATTAATGTGACCTTACCATACTTAATTTTCTTTCTCCTAGGTGAATTCAATTCTCCATTACATTCACTGGTTATATTTCTGTAATTTGTTGCTGTTGTCAATTGTGTGATCTGACAATGTTGAATTTTATGTAAGCATCCCCATCCCAGCACCATTTTTATGTCTGTGTAATGGCTTACTGCAAAGGCACATATCTATCCCATATGACTTGGATAAGAATCATGAATGTCCCTTATTTACTTAGTAGAGGCCCGGTGCAAAAAAATTTGTGCACTCTGGGGGGGGGGTCGTCCCTCAGCCTGGCCTATGCCCTCTCGAAGTCTGGGACCCTTCAGGGGAAGTCCACCTGCTGGCTTAGGCCCGCTCCCTGGGGGAATTGGGCCTAAGCTGGCAGTCAGACATCCCTCTGGCAACCCAGGAGCCCTCGGGGGATGTCCACTTGTCAGCAGGAAGCAGGCCTAAGCTGCAGTTGGACATTCTTAGTGTTGCTAAGGAGACGGGAGAGGCCCCCACCACCACTGTTGTGCTGGAAGCCATCAGCCTGGCTTGTAGCTGAGCAGAGCTCCCCCTGTGGGAATGCACTGACCACCAGGGGAAGCTCCTGCATTGAGCATCTGCCCCCTGGTGGTCAATGTGTGTCATAGTGATCAGTCATTCCCAGTGATTCTGCTGTTAGGGTCAATTTTCATATTACCCTTTTATTATATAGGATAAGGGCCTGGTGCATGGGTGGGAGCCAGCTGGTTTGCCCTGAAGGGTGTCCCAGATCAGGGTAGGTGTCCTCACTGGGGTGCCTGGCCAGTTGGGGTGAGGGGCTGATGGCTGTTTTCAGGCTGGCCAAGCCCCCACCAGGGACCCTTACCCCATGGGGTTGTGGCCAGCCTGGGTGAGAGACTGAGGGCCGTTTTCAGGCTACCCATAGCCCTTGAGGGTGAGGGGTTGGCTGGGGTGCCTAGCCAGCCTGGGTGAGGGGCTGATGGCCATTTTCAGGCTGGCCATGCCCCCTGGTGACCCAAGCTTCCAGCCTCTCCTTTTTTTCCCCTGGGATTTATTTATCATCTATAATTGAAACTTTGTAGCCTTGAGCAGAGCCCAGGCTGCCAGGGCAGGTGGGAAGCTTGGCTTCCTCCATCATTGGCTTCCTCCACCCAAGTCTCCTGCTCACTCCAGCTCTGTGGCAGCCATCTTAGTTGTGTTAATTTGCATACTCGCTCCTGATTGGCTGGTTGGTGTGGCTGGTGGACGTGGCTTGAGTGAGTGGAGGGACAGTCAATTTGCATGTTTCTCCTTTTATTATATAGGATGAGGAAACAAGATCCATGATTAGCTGAACTGTTTTGTCCTCACTAATCACAACAAAATGCTTGCTAATTAAACTTTGTTTTCCTCCTTCATCTAGGCATCTGAGCTTTGACCCTCCCTCAGCCCGAGCCAGCACTCAGCCCTTTGTAACAGCCCCTCCTAAGAATAGGCTGGATACAGGGTAAAACATTGCTTATATATCAGATCATGCCACCCTCACTCTTCCCACTTCCTTGTGTGTAATGCATATTTTAAGTGTCAACTTGACAGAGCTAAGGGCTGCCCAGATGGTGGAGAAAACATTATTTCTGGGTGTGTCTTTGAGAGTGTCTCTGGAAGAGACTAGCATTTGAATCAGCAGATCCAATGAAAAAGTCTTCTCTCATTAATGCAGGTGGGCATCAACCAGTTCCTTGAGAGCCTAAATATAAAAGCAGAGGAAGGGCAAATTTACTCTGTCTGTTTGAGCTGAGATATCCACCTTCTCTTGCCTTGAACATAAGTGCTTTTGTGTCTCAGGCTTTTGGACCTAGTCCAGAACTTACTCCACGAGCTCCCTCATCCTCAGGCCTTCTGAGCTGGACTGAATTAGACAACATCGGATCCTCCGGTTCTCCAGCTTGCTCTTATATATCCATATGTAACCTTCTGGTTTTGTTTCTCTGGAGAACTCTGACTGGTACACCACTCCTATTCTTTCTAGGGTAATTATTTCCTATAAAATAAAAACTCTTTCTGCTTAACTTTTGAGATGCTTGTAGATCTTATGTCAGAGATTTTTCCCTCTTGCTATCATCTCTTTTTCCCTACTACAATAATACTTTTGAGTAAAATATGTCCCTAGCTAAGTCTGAATTTGTTTTTTACCTTGACAAATGTATCAGGTAAAATTTTTTCTATCATTGAACACAAGAAAATGCAATATGTAAACTTGGCTTCCTATAATATGTCTTGACCTTTAAATGAGCTAAAAAAAACACAAACAAAAAACACCCAGAAAATAAAGGCTATTCAAAGGATATGTTTACTTCATCCTATTTTTTAAAATATATATTTTATTGATTTTTTGCAGAGAGGAAAGGAGAGAGATAGAGAGCTAGAAACATGGATGAGAAAGAAACACCAGTCAGCTGCCTCCTGCACACCTCTCACTGGGGATGTGCCCACAACCAAGGCACATGCCCCTGATGGGAATCCAACCTGGGACCCTTCAGTCCGCAGGCCAGTGCTCTATCCACTGAGCCAAACGGGCTAGGGTGCTTCATCCTATTTTTTATAAGCATATGTCTTAGCAGCCTCTGCTAGCCACTAAAGAAAATGCATTTAAAAATGCACACAGCTGCTTTTTGTGTGACTTTATCAAATAAATATTATATGCTAAAATATAATTGTGATTTGCATGAATTAAGGTAAATAGTTTGGCTTGATGCTAGTTATTGGTGGAATAGTCAAATTTCAGGAATTAATTTTGCTTAAAAAAATCAAAATTTTGTTGAAATGTTGCTAATAAGTTAGATAATGTGAACTATAAAAAATCATATATATATATATATATATATATAATTAATAGAGGCCCAATGCATGAAATTTGTGCGGGGGAGAGGTCCCTCGGCTCAGCCTGTGCCCTCTCGCAACCTGAGGCCCCTTGGGGGATGTCCGACTGCAATCTGGGACCCCTTGCCCCTCACTGTCCATCTGCCCACTCCTAACTGCCCACCTGCTTGCTCCTAAGTGCTTGGCTTTCTGCTCCTTAGCACATAGGTGGGAGAGGCTCCTGCCATGGCCGCTGTGCTCGCCAGCTGTGAGCCCGGCTTCTGGCTGAGTGGCGCTCCCCCTGTGGGCAGCTTCAGCATTGAACGTCTGCTGCCTGGTGGTCAGTGCGCATCCTAGTGACCCATCATTCTGGTCGTTCCAGTCTATCCGCCATTATGGTTGCTGGGCTTTTATATAGAGAGAGGACTTAAGTTTAATTTTTGTCCATTGGACATTTTGGGAGTGGAAAATTTTTATATAAAGAGTCAGTAATTCAGGGATCCTGAAGACCACCCTCAGGTTCAATGATTCACTGGAACTACCCTCAGAACTCAGAAAAGCTCTTACGCTCAGATACAGTTTATTACCACAAAAGAGTACACATTCCACTCTGCAAGGGTAAAATGTGCATAGAGTCCAGTAAAAACCAGGCGTAAGATTCCAGTTGCTGTCTCCCAGTGGAATTGTATGGACAGTGCTTAATTTCCAGAACAACACCTGTGACAATATGTATAAAGTCTGATTAACCAGTGAAGCTTAGTCAATCCTTGATGTTTAGAGTTTTTACTGGGGTTGGTCTCCAGGTGCTCCAGAGGTCACTGTGTATTTGTGACCTGAGGATCCCACCAAAAAATCATATGGTTATCATAAACCATGTGGCATGTGCATGGTCCCAGATAAGCAAAGACACTCTTAGCAGGCTGGATATTCCAAGGACACAGAGATTATCTCCCAGGAGCTAGTTAGGGCCAGACTTTTCTTTGGAAGGTACAAGCTTTGAAGAGCCAGACCTGCTGAGTTAGCCCTCTTTCTGTAAAGTGCCAGGTGGTAAATATTTTTTGTTTTGCTGACTACATGCTCTTAGTCACAACTACTCTATTGTGCCATTTTGGTGAAAAATCAGCCATAGCAATACCTAACTAAATTAGCATGATTGGGTCCCAATGAAGTTTAATTTACAGAAACAAATAGAAGACCAGATTTGATCTGCAGGCCATAGTTTACAAACTTCTGGCCTAGTGTTTGAGTGACATTGAGAGGATGGCCTTGTTTTAATCTTCATTTCTTTGCACAGAGACTAAAGATAAAATGTTGGAAGGAATTTTTCTAACATAATGAAGAACTGGTAAGCTTTAAAAAATTTATTTTCTCATAATAAATGTAAAGTTAGCTGTTTGTTACATAAATATTAAATGACAGCCCTCTTACTTATACAAATAAATTTGTTTTTCTCTTTATGATATAAATCTGAAATGAGGGTAAAAGAGAAATTATAGTATTCCAAGATGAAAAATCAGATTATTTGTAGTAAAAGATGGTGGTTTTTAATTAAATTGGCAAAACCGATAATTATGTTACATGGTGTGTTTACTTCTTTGAGGGGTGGAATCCTTGTTTTATTTTTCTTTCATGAGTTAAATAAGGTGTTGTGCTCAGTGTAACATGTAAAATTTTGAAAATAAGGTTTTTTATTATATGAGGTTTTAAGATCATAAACCATCAGGAAAAACCACATCATTTTGATTTTATTTTCGAAATAGAACTAAGAAATCACAGTCTGAAACACTCAATTATTTCTCTAGTACAGAAGAGGCCGATTCTACAGATGAAATCTGTGAGTGATGGGAATAGCTTGCAATAAAGAGCTTGAAACTCAGACCTTGGGGAAGATGGTTAGGGTCAGAATCACAGAAACTCTATTCAGGAGTGTTATTCAGTAGTGATTTAAAGCATATTTTATTTCTCTCTGATCCTCAGATTTCTATTCTTTAAACAGATTATGCTGTTCTCAAAGGTTTGTGAAAGAATTTAAATCAGGTGTTATAATTGACAGTGCTTGACACATACTAAAAACTCAGTTATTATTATAACAGAGTCACTGTGTACTTGCCATGTCCTGGGCACAATGCTAAAGTACCTTGCATGCATTTTGTCATTTAACCCCCACAAGCAGACTCCATTGTTACACTCCTTTTACATATGAGGAAACAAGTTCAGCCTGATTAGGAATTGAGTCACATCAAATAAACTGTTGGTGACAGAGCTGTTAGCTAAGCACTTAGTTCTCGCTGCCCAACTCCCCAGTTCATGTTGCCACCAAGTATCCCAGAGCAAACCAAAGTCTAGTGTGGTGTCATGACCATAATGTTTTATTTTGTTCCGTTTTGTCTTTACCCCCTAAACAGTCTTTTAAGACTCACGATAGTTAATATAAATTCTAAATTGTTGGATTCTCTTGATTAATGTATTTATTTGCAGGGCAGCACGAGGCTAGAGCTGGAGGCAAACAGCTCCCCCTAGGTGAGGTGAGTGCTAGCCAGCTTACCTCTGCTCCTTATTAACTTGTATTGGGTGCTCTAATCATTCCCTTATCTGCTGCTTCTGAGGGCTTTGCTCTATTACTGCTGCTCAGTTTCTTTCCACCAGAGAAGTTAAAGGACTACTCCAGAATAAGTAGTAAAACCACAAAATAGGAAAAGTCCTCCAGCCATCTTGTTTGGTGGCATCTAAACTTTTGATTATATATCTCTGTCAAAAATGTTTTGAATTTGTGCATATAGTACATGTATATTTTATACATGCACTACTATCAACTCATAAATTAAATGTTAGGAAGACATTTTTAAACAATATTTTACAAAAAAACATTTTCTTCCTCCACTCAGTGTAGTGGGAATAGATTCTTGTTGGTGTCCTCAGTCCTGGGAGACGGTCTTATTTTGTAGCTAAGAATTACTTCTTTGTAAGAGATCTTGCATTTCCATATATTACTTGATACTCCTGATCTCAAGTACTTGGTCTGAATTCTGCCATAATATATTGTGATTTTCACTAAGATTTTGGGGTTAGAAAGATGTTTACAAAAGTGAGTTATGATGAACCAATGGTGCATGATGACCGGCTTCTCCAACAGTGATGATTTCTTTTCTCTCAATCTAATTAGAGATGGATTTGTTCCTGCCCCATGAGTGAGCCCCTGTGCCACACACTTCCCCTTCCCTCTCCACCCTGGTCTAGGGCCACTGCCTCATAGCCCAGCAGCTGCCCCAACTGCCCCTGTACTCCAAGGCCACCTGGTTCCCCAACACCCTCCAGCCCCTCCTACCTGTTTCTTCTCCCTAGTAATTTAGAGTGCACTGGAATGTATGTAGTGTTTCTACACAAATGAATCTTTTATAGCCTGAACCAATTAAAAGTTGCATAATGGCTTTTGCTGCATTCCCGCCTCTTTCTCTCCAGCTCAAGTCTCTGCATTGCCAGTTGATACCCTTACTTTCCTATAAGGACTAGCTCCAAAGTTACTCATTATGTCATTGTCTCCTATTATTTACTTATTTGTTGTAGAAGAGTCACATTAGTGAATGAAAATGTTTCTTCCCACATGAGGTTTTAAGGTCCGATATGAAATGGATTTTATTGTTTTAAAAGAAAAAATATGTATTTGTGTTCTTTTAGAGCTTATAGCACTGTTTTCTTTTTAAATTTAGTAGAGTTCAAATAATGTTCTTTAAAAATATTGAAATGACTTTGAAGAATTAAATTTTAGCCTAGTCAGCTCTCTATGTGGATGGTTTCTAGAGCATTAAAAGTCTTGGTCACATCTTTTCGTTCAATGATTGCTTCTCTAATTGGGTTTGATTTTTGTTCTTTATCTGCTTGTTCTCCCCAATGATAAAGATCTAAGTGTACTTTTATTTTCCTTTCTACTTGCATACTGAAAATGTACTAGTATTATTTTCTTTCTTCCCAATATTACGAAGCTTAATTTATTTATTTATTTATTTATTTTTAATATATTTTATTGATTTTTTACAGAGAGGAAGGGAGAGGGATAGTTAGAAACATCGATAAGAGAGGAACATCGATCAACTGCCTCTTGCACACCCCCCACTGGGGATGTGCCCACACCCAAGGTACATGCCCTTGACAAGAATCGAACCCGGGACCCTTGAATCCGCAGGCTGACACTCTATCCACTGAGCCAAACTGTTCAGGGCATGAAGCTTGATTTAATTCTTTACCTTGATATTTCCCAATGTGACCATTTTGCACTATGTCTTCTTAGATTGTTATCTATAAATAATTCATCTTTAGTTTATTTTTATACTATCAAAGTATTTCAAATTACCTAATTAATCAAATGATGAGGCAGAGACTAGTAAGAGACCTTCTAATGGCCATTTCCCACTTGTCCCCTAGTCAAAAGGTGCCCATGTTTCACCAGAAACAGATGACTGCCAGAATAGAAAGAACATTTTTCTACCTTCGTTGCAGTCAGGAGTAAGCATGTGACTAAATCTGGCCAATCAAATGAATATATGTGGTAGCACCTGAAAATCCAAATGCATACTGGCCTACTTTGATTCAATTTTTAACCCACCTCTCACACAAATCTGATCCCTGGAGCGCTAACTTCCCTTTTAACCATGAGTATGAGAACTATGTCCTACAGATGGTAAAGCAAAGAACTGGAAGGGATTTGGTTCCTTAAGACTTCTTAGAATAGACCTACCTTCTCTCTCTAACCTATCTACACCTATAAAAGAGTAACATGCAAATTGGTGTCACTCCACTACGCCCATCAGCCAATCAGAGCGATATACAAATTAACCCAACAAAGATGGCAGTTAATTTGCATACACAGGCACAGTGACTGAGGACAGAGTAGAAGGAAGCCAAGTGCTGCAGAAGGGAGCAAAGTGGCAGAGAAGGGAAGAGAGCCAAGGCAGCAGTGACGGCGGAGAAGGAAGGGAGCGAGGCAGCGGAGACGGGAGAGAGTAAGGCAGTGGCTCAGGAAGTCCTATTCTTGCAGGAATCTTCCTGCAAGGGGCCTCTAATTAAGACATAAAATTCTGTCTTACTTTAACCAATATTATTTTAGGTCTCCATTACTTTCATGTGATTTTAATTCTAACTTATATACCCAGCATTAAATATATTAATGTAGAAAATGTCTAAATTCTCACGCAAGGTCTTTAAAGTTCCCAGATAGGTCATATACTCAGTAGAATTATCATACTCTACATAAAATACTCTTATATAAGTAGTTTATGGAAACTTTTCAGAGAACTGTTTATTCATAATAAAATCTAAAATTTCTGACCAGTGTATGTAAGCTGCTTACAGTGGCTGGTCATTTTAGAGCCACAGCTCTCTTGTGACCTTGTTCTCATGTTCTCACCTGGAAACCTGAATATGGCTTTCAGATCTGAATCCTCAGAAATCTGAAGATTTTAATTTATACTTCTACCACATATCAAATATAAATACATGGTAGCTTCTGAAAATCCTAATGCATAATGGCCTAGGGACTTGTGTGCTTTTAAAGCTGTTTAGGTGAAAACAGTCATTTGACAGAGATGATTTGGCAGTTTTATAAACTGGTAATTAGAAATCAATGTGTTCTAAGCTTCGGGCAGAAAACATAATGAACAGGCCAGTCCTTAGGGAGAAAAGATTATATGGTATTACTATTAAGAAGGTCAGAACTGTACCAATTAAACCTGTGAGGCATTCCCAGACCCACCTCCGCAGGACAATGCTCTTTCATAGAATATAGGGTTGGACATTTCATAATTGGACCCCACTGAGTCACCACACATGCTTAGCATATAATGTACATATATTTAAGTACAGTGTGGATTAATGGTACATTTTTCTTTTTAAAAGCAAACCAATATAATTCAGATGAAATTTCTGTTAAACGTAAATGAGAAAGAACACTAGCTTTTGAAATAATACTCAGATATACTAAGATGTTTTAAATCCAAATACATTACATATTTACATTGTAAATTAATTTTCATGTCTTTAGGAAGACAAACTATTGCTTGCAGCTATTTGCATCTGCCTATATTATAATGCTTCACAAATTTTATTGTAGTAAATGTGTTTATTCCTATCTCTCTTGATTGAGTAAAGTGTTTACTGAAGACAGGGTTTGAATTCTTTAATATTCTTCAAACAAAGATCTGTTCATTTTTAAAATATTTTTCAAACAAAGGTACATAGTGGATAATGTGTGTTGAAACCATTAGATGAATAAATGATAACGCGTTTAGAGAATACTTCTTGTTCACCCTAAGCTTTGTGAAAGGTACCGATAGAGAGATGGATTTATCTCGGCTGTGTGTACTGATGTATATCTAAAGAATGTAGAAAAGTACCTGGCTCATAATACTGCAGAGTAAACATTTATTAAGTTATCTGGAACTTTGTCTTAGCTCATTTAATTCTCTCAACAGTTTTTAGGAAGAAGATATTACTAGCCCACTATCTTCATTTAGTCCTGAGACCCCTGCTACTTTGGGGCAGTGTCTGGTCACTGGGCCTGCAGCAGTGCCCTAGGAAGCCAATAGAATCATGGTTTATGCTGCTCAAGACGATGGATGGTGGCTGCCTAGGCCACTGTCTTGAGGAAGATTCGGAAGAGGCTCATTTAGAAAAGATGCCCTTATAAGTTTTCCTATTAGGCATGGGTGTGTGGGAGAATGAGAGGAGGTGTGCTCAATTTCACAGAAATGTATGTGGAAAATATATAGTCTATTTTCATATAATGAAAATACTCATTTTCTCATCTTCTCTGAGTGATGTTGTTATTTAATTCCTGAGTTACCCTTGTTGATATTTAAGTTAGGTTTAATTAAAACATCAGTCCTGTCTCAACATTTACAAATACTGTTTTCTTGAGTAAGTTATTAATAAACCTTAAAAACTCAATTTAGGAGAGAGGTATTATTACTATAGTACAAAGCACTTTATACATTTTTAATTAAATTTTAAAAATGTATAAAGTGCTTTGTACTATAGTGCTTCTAGTCTCATATCACTGCTTTGATGTTTCAAAGACAGGAGTCCTTACTACCAACTAGATCTCTGATCCTTTTTTTCTGAGGATGGCCTCTAAAATTGCCTCCAAAAGTAGGCAATTTCATATAGAGAATTGGTAGGAAAAGGAAGCTTGACTTTGTAAAAAATAAATTGGAAAATGTCTATGAGAGATGAGTGTTTTGGAGAAATGAAATAGAAGTTAAGAAATTCTAAAGTTTAGATTTGGTAAATTTGAAGGCCTGGATAAGCTGTGTAATACTACTTTAAAAATTAAAGCCAATGCCAGACCCAGTATATATTTGTGTGTCTAGGCCAAGTATGTAGAAAGCAGATGGACACTGATAGGCAATGTACTCTTTCCTCATAGTCAGTTAAAAGAGGGCAGACAGAGAGCTATCCTGGGCTTTCAATTGAGAAATTGGCATTTCAAATTGAAATAGGTGAACAGGCCTTCCTGAGAGGGTACATCTGACCCAGGTGCATTGGCCTTAGAGTTTGGTGGCTCTGTTTTCTTCAATAGATGCCAAATGTACATGCTCTGTTAAAGAAAAAATTCTGCATCCAGGTATTTTTTAAATATCTGAAATTATGTTCTACAGAGAATTAATCAGATAAATATGTTTTTGCTGAAAGGTAATAGCAGGAAATGTGGATAAATACATCTTGCCATTCACTTAATGAAATGTTATGAAAGCATGAAAATTATAATTATTTAAACTAGTGGCCAGGTGCACAAAATTTGTGCACATTAAAAGGAAATTAATTAGAGGAAATATTTTAGTATTGCTATTTTTCCTTTCTCTATAATAGAAGTGTCAGAGATGAAAGAAAATTAGTAAAATGTATATGAAAAATCTCCCTCCTGTCAGAATCTGGGACATGCCCCAGGACCCAGAGTCAAGTCCCCACCTCGAAATCACGTGAGACCCAGGCCTGGCTGGCCCCACCCCACCCCCATCAAGCCACACGGGGGTGGAGGGGTGTGCATCCTTATGTCCCTGGGCTCGGTGATGGGCAGAGGGTGTGGCCTCAGGTCTCTCATCAAGCCCCACCAGGTAGGGGGCATGGCCTCAGGGCCCCTGGCCCAGCCTCAGGTCCCCTAATTCCGGTGCTAGGGCATGAGGGTGCAAGGGCGTCATGACCATTTGCATATTAGCTCTTCATTATATAGGATTTATAAGTAAAAAAATTACATTAAAATATTAAATGAAAAAACAGAGCAAAGTAGTGAATGTTAAATTTGAACATTACTACATAAAATGTGTGCATAGGCAAACTCTAAAAGGCAATGTACAAATATTTGTATTGCTACAGTGTTAAGGTGGAGGGATATGTAATAGTTTTTCCCCAAAACTTTATAAACAGTCCAAGTCAGTGAAGCTATTTTTGTGGTAATACTTGTTTTACTTAAAAATTAAAAGATAAAAAGAAATAACTATGTTGGGTGATCTAAAAACTTTCTGTTACAAGTATATGCTATTTAAAGAATACAACACTTGAAATTTTTCCTAGTATAAAAACATTACCTGTACTTTTATTCTTAAGGTCTATGTACCGGCAACCAAAGAAATGCTTCAAATCTTTCACAATATGAATGCCCAGTTAGGATAGAAAGGCACTGAGACACAAAGGAAAATCTGCACTGATATTTCAGGGTTGTCTTTTATGAAATCTTCAAGGTATTCAGTAACATATTAAACACATTTATTTTGTGAGTTATTATGAAAAATAGTTTTACAATTACATAGTGTGCCTTTATACTGCTACCAGAGGCCCGGTGCATGAAATTTGTGCACAGGGATAGAGGGGTATTCTCAGCCCAGCCTGCACCGTCTCCAATCTGGGACCCCTTGGGGGATGTCCAACTGCTGGTTTAGGCCCGATCCTGGGGATCAGGACTAAACTGGCAGTCAGAAATCCCTCTCACAATCCTGGACTGCTGGGTCCTAATCACTCACCTGCCTGCCCCTCCCTGGCCTGATCACCCCTCACTGCCTCTGCATACTGGCCTGATCACCCATAGCTGCCCTCCTCTGTTGGCCTGGTTGCCCCCAACTGCGCCCCCCACCAACGTGGTCCCTCATCATGGCCTCCCCACCGGCCTGGTCACCCCACACAGCCTGCTGTTCAGTTGTTTGGTTGCCCTTCACTAACCCCCCTGCCAGCCTAGTCACCCCATGCAGCCTGCTTGTTCAGTCATTTAGTCGTCCTGCACTAATTCCCCTGCTGGCTTGGTTGTAGGCAGCCATCTTGTGAGGATGTGAGGGTTAATTTGCATATTGCCTCTTTATTGTATAGGACGAGGGGCCTATGAATGAGGCTTCAGTGGGCACAGGGACAGATCTCGACCCATCCTCTGCTCCCCTGCCCAGCCCCTCCCACTGCACCCCCCCCATCTCTTGTCTGCCGGCAGTCCTTCTGCTGCCACTGCTGCTCTAATGTGCTGATGGCACTGGCCTTGCTCACACCCACTGCTGGCGCTGGCCTCAAACACTCCACGCCATCAGCAGGTGCAATAGGAGGCTGTTAGCCCTGATCACCCCTCAGGAGAGAGAGGAGTGGAGAAGCCCTGAGGGGCGATCGGGACTGCCAACCACTGCTCATACCACTGATGGTGCCAAGTGATCGGGGCTGGTACTGGGCACCAGCAGCAAATACGAGTAGTGGCTCTGGTGCTGGCAGTGGGTATGAGTGGGGCCAGCACCGGCAGCAGGTGCGAGTGCCGGTGGGAACTGTGGTGTAGTAATCACCAGAGGCTCACCCTGACGACAGTGACTGGTGCCCTGCCATGGAATGGTGCCCCTGCTGACCTCCATCATCCCGCTGTGGCCAATGCCCACCATGTTCCTCATGCACCCCCTGGTGGTCAGTGCACATCATAGCAACTGGTTGTTTGGTTGTTCCACCGTTTGGTCTATTTGCATGTTAGGGTTTTATATATAAAGATGGCATGTCCCCCCCTTTAGAAATGTGATGTCTGAGGAAACTGAGAAAGAACAAAAGTGGGAGAAAAAGAGTTGAGTTGTCACAAGGTAGGAACTACCTTGATGCCATGTCTTTTAGACAGAATATTCAGAAGACTTTGATATAAGTTTTGAAAAAAAATAGACTATTCCAGTTTGAATTTTGCTATTTACTAGGCTCCTTAGTGTCAGTTAGGATTCTTTAGAAAATATGACCCAATCCTATTGAAAGAAATAAAATGAATAGTTTGATTCAGGGTTCAAAGATCTGACCAGAATACATTTCTGTGATTCTTTTCTTGGAGTTCATTTCATTCTCAAGTTACCTCACTCTTTGTGACCTCAAAATTAGCTACAAAAGCACCAGGCACTAAGTAAGTTATACATTTAGAAAGAACAGAGGAAAAGACATCTATTTCTAGTACTCCTGATAAAGAAAGAGGAGAACTTTTAATCTAGGAAATGTCTTTTCAAATCTGATTGATATTAAATGGATTATTTCCCATTCTTGTATCAATCACGGCGGCCAGGAAAATGGAAAGAATGATTAGTTTAAACTAAACAGAGTTTTCCGCTGAAGCAGGGAGTGTGTCAGTACCCCTGCCCTGGGATGTAACAGAGGCATCTTCTCCAATGGAATTCAAAGTTCTGTTGGTAGAAGAAAGGGGAGTTGGATGCTGAGAAGAAAACTCACAAAGGTTTATTATAAGTGGCATACTGACCCTATCTACTTGGTATAAATTAAAATTCATTGTTGAAAAGAAATGATGACTTTCATAAAACATTGTCTTAATGTAGTTACCTTTAATTCATAGAGAAGAAAATATGAAAATAAGTGTTGTTACTGCTTTAAAGTTTTTTAAATCCTATAATCTATAGGCGGCTCATGCATAGCTAAAGAGGATTACTCTTACTTGTTCCTAAAATGAGTTATCCATTAAATGTTCCCCATATATATATTAATCCTCATCCAAGGATATTTTTTCATTGATTTTTAGAGAGAGTGAAAGACAAAGGGAAAGGCAGAGAGAAACTTCGATGTGAGAGAAATACATCATTGGTTGCCTCTTGCATGTAACCAAGGTACATGCCCTTGACTGAAATTGAATCTGGCTGATGTTCTATCCACTGAGCCAAACCAGATAGGGCTGTCCTACTATATTTTTGATATGAAAGCCATGCAATTAGAAAAAGCAAACAGCCCAGCCAATGTTGCTCAGTGGTTGAGCATCGACCCATAAACCAGGAGGTCATGGTTGGATTCTTGGTCAGAGTACATGCCTGGGTTGCAGGCTCCATCCTCAGTAGGGGGCATGCAGGAGGCAGGCTATCAAAGAAGTTTCTCTCATTGATGTTTCTATCTCTCTCTCCCTTTCCCTTCTTCTCTCTGAAATAAAAAACTATTATTTTTTTTTAAAGAAAGTACAATACCTGGTACAGAGTAGGTGCTTAACATTTATTATTATGTCCCTTGCCTTAATAAATGGCATTACCACCATTTTATTGCCAGAGCAAGAAACCTGGGAATCATTATCGTATTCTTTTACTTCCCTTCAATCACAAAATGTCAAGATAGTAACCAATTATTAAAGTATCATCCTTTCTACGGGTTTTTCTCACTCCAAATATTGCTCCCTGGCCATATGTTATCCATAGGGCAGCCAGATGACTTTATAACGCATAGCTGATAATCTGCATCTTATATGTAAATCTCTTCAGTAGCTCCTCATCCTTGGAACAGCTTTTCTTCACTCTTCAAAATTTGGCTTCTACTTACTTAATTCCCCAGCTTCATTGTTTGCCACATTTTTCTCATACTTCCAAACTAACCAGACAACCTTTCTTAAAGTTCCATTAAAGACTACCTCATTTGAACCCAAGTTTTCTCAAGAAGACTTTTTTCCCCTCTCTTTCTTTACTTTGATCTTCAAACATCTATTTCATTTCTCATGGCTCAGCTTAGCTATTACTACTTTCAGAGAAAACTGGCCCAGTGAAGTGGGGTTAAGTGCCTTCTTGATGCTTATGCAAATAGCTTGTGCATACCTCTCTCAGAGCACCTTGCTCACTTCTAATATGAGCACAGATAGTGCACAGTCTCCCTCTTTTGATAGAAAGTGAACTTCTAGGCAGGAGCTGGGATGTTCTTTCTTGTATTTTTGCTGTATGTACAACATAAGACATGTAATATATATTCAAAAGATGCTGGTTGAATGAAGGAATAACTAAATATGTCATTTTGGTATTAGTTTTGGATTTTTAATAAAAAAAATGCTAGTATTTTTACCTATGGGTTTAAAGATTTTTCTAAAGCAACCTTTATAAAAATAGGGCTTTTCTACTTAGAAAACCCTTATGATGAAATCAATTCTCGTTAAATTTGTTGTCACTTAGAGAAAAGAGCATAAAAAGTTAATTAGGGAAACAAGAATATGTGGAAATGTATAATTCCTGAAACTGCAAATAGAATTGAAGATACACTAATTCTTAGGCCTCATGGTTATATATTTTTTTCACTGCATGTATTATACCATTAACCTGTCTTTACCCATCCCAGAGCCATATTTCCATAGAGAGGCCTGGGGCAGCTTTATGTGGAAAATCCAGCCACATTGGTGCCTAGAATAAGAGGGCTTAAATTTTTATCTGGCAACAGTAGGAATTTAAAACTATAGCTTGTGACTGCATGTTGATGCTGTATAACTGAGTATATAAAATGAGGGTTTGTTTTTGGTGAAAATTAAATCTTTTTAATGGTTATGGGATATTAATAAGCATAAACTTTGCATTTCTTTTAAGAATATTTTCTCATTACAGAAATGATTCTTTTAATAGGAAATTGATAGTGAATATACACCCTTTAACAGTGGTTCTCAACCTGTGGGTCAAGACCCCTTTAGGGGTCGAAAGACCCTTTCACAGAGGTCGCCTAAATACATCCTGCATATCAGATATTTACATTAGGATTCATAACAATAGCAAAATTACAGTTATAAAGTAGCAATGAAAGTAATTTTATGGTTGAGGGTCACCACAACATGAACTGTATTAAAGGGTTGAGGCATTAGGAAGGTTGAGAACCACTCCTCTAAGGCTATGTTGTCAACATTGTAGTCCAAGCCAATGTGACTACTGAGAACTTGAAATGTGGCTAGTCCAAATTGACATACACAGTAAGTTTAAGAGGTCAAAAACTTTGTTAAAAAATAGAATATAAATTAACTCAATTTTTATGTTATCTCAATACTCTATATTTTTTATATTTCTAGAAATATATTTTATATATAAAATGTATAGAGAAATTACATTTTGGAGATAGTCAGTCAAATAAAATATAGTATTTAAATTAATTTCCCCTGTGCCTTTTAATTTTAAAATATAGATACTAGAAAATTTTAAATTACGTATGTGGCTCACATATTTGTGTTGGACATCTTTGCTCTCAGTGGCTCCATTTTGTAGCTTGTTTTGTGTTCATGTGGTATTGATAAAAGTTTGTGACAAAAGAGCTTCCGGTCATTCACCATTAACACAGCTAGTGTACACACTGAAGTCAGTGTGCACAACACTTTGTGTGTGCTGTATAGGTAAATGGACATGGGTACTTTTTTCTTTAAGAATTTTCCAACAGTCAATCATATGATCTACACTTGTGAAAAGCTATAAGCTACAGTTGATGTTTTGGTCAGAGATTTTTCTATCCTTTTACATATTTTGATCTAAAAACCATGCTTCTGAATCTTCAATTGACTTCTCGCTTATTTCTGTTATTTTCTCTAAGATCTCTGAAAGAAGTTGGGAAATTGCAACTGTTATTGAACTAACACTTGCTCATTACAGTTGATTTCCCTCCTTTGAAGCTGTGAATCAGGCTTGGCGCATAGACCAGGAAACTTAGCGGGTAGGGAGGGACTTGCCTGCTCAGAGCAATGTGTGAAGCAAGGCACTCCTGGAGGCATGGCCAGGGAGGCAGATGCCAAAGCTCAGCAGACAGTCCAACTGTGCTGTTAGTTCAAAGAGTGTCGGATTGTGCACAGGCTGCAACAGTGGGAGACTGGAAATTAAACTAGCGTGAGAGTAAACAAGGGGAGCAGACAAGGGGAAAATCCCTCGAGCTGTAGGACAGAGGCAGATGGCATTTTTATGGGGCACCGGTGGCATTGGGCTGTGTGCAGAGGGGTGGGGAGGTTGTTAGGACACCGGCCCATTTCAGACAACCAATTACACTTTGTACAAGTTTGCGTATTTTGAAACTAAATTTCTACTTGATACAGAAATACTAAATTTAATTTGCGAATTGTGCCAAGCAATTTTCTATATTATAAAATTGAACCAACAGTTTTACATAATAAAAAGCTATAGTTATGCTCCATAAGAGGAATAAATGAAATATGATCTTTTGGTTTAAAATTCTTAATTGGACTCTCCTGTATTTGCTTTTTATTTTGGCAACATTGTCAAATGTCAACCTTCTGGGCTCATTTGTACTTAATTCATTGCATTCTAAAATAGATAATAAACCATTTGTTAGCTCTTCAATAATATATTTCCATAGCCACACACATACACAACACTACAATTTTTGTTTGTGTTTGGCTAACATAATAGCAATTTTAATTCTATTTAAATTTACTCTTTTTGAGGTAAAGCTTTAATATAATCAACTTGCACATACTAATATATTTATGTCTAAACTAGTTATTTGGTGGTTACTTTTAGAATGATGTCAGTAAATTATTCTGATTCTCTCTAAGGGGATAAACTGATCCAAAGCAAGTGACAATTAGGTCATAGGAAGAACAATGGGATTGAGCTGGATAGTACTTTGAAAAGAGTTCCCCATAGGAGTGCAGCATCTTAATTCTGAGTAGAGTTGTTGAAAAGATAAATTTTAATGATTTACAAATGGAAGAAATTCTTCTCTAAATGATCACACCTCTGTGAGATCATGCAAACACACTCATAGAGATATCTTCTTGAAGCCTTAAGTGTTTATGGCTCCCCAAATGAGATTGGGACTCAGGAGCCCAGATTACCATCTTCTTTATTTATATATCAGCATGAAGAGGTCAAAAGGAATCCAGAAAATCTGGAACTATCTCTGGAATTTTAGGAGAAACTCCCCGTTGCCAGTCTGGTTTCTATTTTTCTCACACAGCAGAAATCTTATCTCTCTGTGGGTCCTTACTTTGGCCTCTCAGCATTGAATACACAGTCTGGTACACAATGGTGACCCAATTCAAAACTGATCACAGATAGGTTTTGTCTGCTTTCCTTAGATGCAGGCCAGGAGGAAGGAGACAGGTGCTATAGGTAAAACATGGACTATAGAACCAGATAATTTGGTTAGAACATGAGTTCCAATACTTCCTAATTAGGTAACTTAACTTCTTATGTCTGATTTTTTTCTATTAAAATGGAATTAAAAATACCACTTTGTCTTACAGGGCTACTGTGAAATTTAAGCGAGGATTAAATGACAAATGTGTAGCCAGTTCCTTCCATGTAATACATACTAAATAATGCTGTTATTATTACTGAAGATAAAATATGTTAATTTATTGTCACATCTTCTTGAGATCCTTCTGGGCACTTTCTTAGACAGGATATAAAGAAGGTTAGATATTACACAATGTATTGACAATAGGCAGTTGATGGACAAGAATAATTTGAGGCATTCTTAGGTGAATCCTATCTCTAGCATGCTAATAGACCCCATAATGAGAGCCTGATAACCATCATCAAATTTCTGCATGTGCAGAAACACAATGGAACTCAATTATCTTTAATGAAATTCCTACTTTCTCAAAACATAAATCATGAACAAGCTTTAAAAAATTAAGGCTGCCTTGGAGACTGTCAAAATGCGACTATACTGACTTAGATTTATCAATTCTATTTATTACATCTTTTCTCTTTTAATTAAAAGCTGGTGGATAGTCAATCATGCTATGAATTGTCCACTCTATCAATTCTGTCAAATCCTTTCATATGCAACACAAACAATTTCCTGATTGGAATTTTTTTTCATTGTGTTGGCATCATTTTTACTTATCCGATTAAGTAGTACAAAGAGAAAAATATTTGGTGGATTGAATGTCTATCTTCAAACTTGATGAATCACAGCATAGCAGAAAAATAAAACCCGAGGAATAACAATTCAACTGGTGACAGAAAGAGGCAAATGAGATGGCACCATTTGTTAAATAAAAATTCAGGGAAAAGTACTAGCATATTTTGTGTTACTGACATTAAAAATTATCCAAAATAGAGGTTGTATGAATCTTATGTCTCCTGTTATCCCTTATTATTATAAAGAATATTTTAGGCTAATTATCTCCAGTGACTTGAAACTTTTTATTGAAGATCTGGGGACTAAAGAATGGTAAACTGTTCTCCTCTATTCTTTGTTTTTAGAGATCTACTAGTAAGCCCACTGCTCCTGTAGAAATAGATGAACATTCTGAGGAGGCAAACACTTGGGGTTGGAAGATGCTATGTGCCTTTGTATAAGTTTTTTTTTTTTAACCTTGAAGCTTCACATTTCTCATCTGTAAAGTGGATTTGATAACAGCATTCACCTTATAGATACTTTGTATAATTAGTGAATTGATTTATATAAAGTTCTGAGAAAGATTTGCCACATAGTAAGCATTCTACCCATTTATGTTATTATTGTTGTATTGCTATTATTATTAGTCCATACAAAATTGTTGTTTGGCAAAAGTTAGAAACTAATTTTTGTCTATTTAAAGTTTTCTTTAGGATTAACAAAGTGTTATTATAACAGTGTAAAAAATAATGAGATGAGGTTGTCATGGATCAATGGCTTCTCTTCACCATCCAAATAAATCAACTCTAAAATTCTAATAATCAATATTAATTTCTTAAAATATATGCATCATCTTTACATGATTTAAGTTGGTGGGGCACTACATATGCCTCAGTCTAGTTATGAAGAATGTTATGGATTAAGTTTGTTTAATTTTACTTCCTGCATGTACCTGTGTGGTGGGCACCTTACATTCTGGATGTTGCTGACAAAAGCTCTGGACAGAGGAGATGAGATCCACACATTACAATATCAGTTATTAATTATATACCTTCCAGACACACTCTGAGGTCCAGTTTCTTTTTTTTATTTGAATAATTATCAAGGCCCTTCAAGTCCTAGGCTCTATAATTCTATGTGTACTAGTGGAATATTGATAAGGACTCTAATTCACCATAATAAATTAATACTGTATAATTAACTCTAAGAAAACTCAATAAAAATATAAAGACTTCATTTATCCAAATAAAAAATAATGTGGTAAAATGGCCTACAGAGTAAAATTTTAAAGAATATCTACATAGTGAGTATTTAAGTTCTACCTCTACATGTTATTATAGTGGAAGGAGGTTTTTAGAAATACATTTATTTGACTTTCATGTATACCTTTGATTTCCCTAGTTAAAGTATACATACCTCAAAATCAGGAAGCTCAAGGTATGTACAATCTAACTGGAAAAATAGAATATATACTTAAAATTTATATATAGTTTTATTCAATAAGTATTTAATCCTCTTTTTTAAAAAGGTACCTCTAAAGTTGTACAAAATTGTATCTCTTTCCATTTGTATTATTCTTAGATACATTTAGTACAGAGAAGTATAATTCCCAGGCAAGGGGTAGGATGAATGAAGGCTTGGTAGTAGGAATATGCATGTGTTGGAGTAGTGTGTAGATTAGTTTAGATGGAACAGAAGATTCAGAGGAGTGGACGGAGATCTTTCCAGTAGGATGGGGAACATATTGTTGTGTGTCTTGAATACCCACTAAAAATATATAACATAATTATACAGAATAAGTGGAATGATTAAATTTTTTTTGAGAAAGAGTATAACATATGTAAAGCATTTTTTCCCTGAGATTAATCTGGCATCAAAGTTTAGGATAAATTTGGTATGAGAGAGTAGAGTCGAGAAAGTTAGCTAAGATTGATTTAGCAGCAGTAGAATAATAGAAGGAATAAATACAAATGTTGTGAGTTACTGACATGTTTAAGTATTGTACTATTCATCTTTGTATCCTAAGTATACAGTATACAATAGATGCTTAATTTTTTAATATAAAAAATCTTAATTATTGACTAAGTGTTTGGAGTTAGAGATTAAGTCAAGAACAATTTCAAAAGTTCAAGCCTGTATGATTAAAAATAATACTGACAAACCGATTTGCCTCAGGGGTGAGCTGATTGAGGAGGATAATAAATGCAGTTTTACACATTTTGAGCATTAGCTGAGGAAATGTTGGTGATTAACCTGTATGAATTGAATAGTGAATATGTAAAACACACCCAGTCAGGTATTGAAGAAAGGGTTTTTTTTAAACTTGTGAAGTGAGTTTTTCTATCTTATATTTGGAATGAAAATTCCGATGATAAAAAAGTCACTGAATGTTCAGTAGTCACTGACCATGCATCAGTAGTGTGACTATTGTTTTGTTTTGGTAGAACATTTACTTTTATTTGAAGTTCTTATTATAGTAATAATAATCAAAGATGCCATTATTGTTATGCCAGTTGAACAAGAATTGGAGATGTAAAGGTATATAGCAGGTAGAGCCACTTTAATAACAATCAATAAAGTGATGGCCTAACTGGAATTCTAGAAAATAAGATGCTAGTCAGGAAGGCAGGAGACAGATGTTCAGCCATAAAACATTTCCAATAACTCACATATGTCTAAGTAAATGCATGACTTGATGAATAAACTGTGTTTTGGGATGTACCTTCACAATGATCTATTATCTAACCCAGTATCTATTTACTCTAGTGAGCGGTAGAGTGAGTGATGAGGAATCATTGGTTAGAGTCATTCCATTTTCATGGAAAAACTCTCTAAGGGCCTGATTCACAGAAATGGTTTTTCAATTACCTTGCTTATTAAGTCATTTATAATATCAAGTAGCGATTCTTCTCTGCTATACAATATGCTCTTCAAAAATATCAATATCCTTGTACCCTTCAAGTTTTTGAGCAGGCTGAAATGACTTATAACTAAAGAAATTTGAAACCACATTTTTGTGTCCAGTGTAATCATATTGAAGTTTCAAATATTGGGTTAATGATTAATAATAAGTTTATTCTAAGGTTATTGTATCTGTTATTCTCTTCTTAGTGAACACAAATTTTCCATTTACTTTTTTAAAAGAAAGAATTATAGAAGCTCATGGAAATGGCAAACTTGCTTTATTTCAGCAATAAAATTGCAATTTAGTATTCATACAATATTCATGTAATTCAAATCTGAGTTGCATTCTACAGTTATGATTCCACTAAATCAATGGAGAAAGTGCCTTTAAATAACATCTGTTTCCTAAAGACAGTAAATTTGTATCTGTGGCTTTGATCCTCTGCCTTGAACTCCACACTCATATATTTAACAACTTAAGCTATATCTCCCCTTGAGTGTCTAATAAACATTGTATCAAAGTTATGTTTAAGACAAATTTTTAGTTTTCTTCTACAAATCTATTCCTCTACCTCATGTTTTTATCTTTGTAAATGGCTTTTATATACATCCTGTTGTTAAGTCTGAAATTTTGGAGACATTCTTACTTTATAGATTCCTCTCAAATACTCTACCCAATAGTAAATTTTTACAAGAGTGACTTAAATCTTAACAAAAATCACTATTTTACTTCTATGGTAACATCTTTTATTTTTTTCCTGAAATTTAGCAAAAGCCTCTGCTTTCCACTTTTGTCTCAATATTTTATTCTCTATAGTGATTGAAATAATCTCTTAAAAATCATTAAACAGAGCTTTGCTTAAAACCATCCAATGGCTTTCAAAGTCAGGGTCCTTATCTGCAAATAGTAGAAACCAGTTCTTACTAACTCTGGCAGCTAGTCTTCTTCAAGATGGTCCTCACTTATCCCCAGCAGCCTGGTCCTCAGCGTCTGGTGCAGTTTACTCCCATACAGGGTAAACCTGGAATGATGAAATATGACTTCTGAGAACTGATCATAAAAGACTTTCAGTGTCCATCTTGCCCTTCTTGGATCCCTTTCTCTAGAGAAAGCCAACTGCCATGTCATGAGGATATTCAAGCCCCATGGACAGCCCTTTGTGGTAAAGAATATAGGCCCCTTGCAAACAGCCTGCAGGGACTTTAGACCTGCAGGAACAGCCATAGAAATGAGGCATGTAGGAAGGAGATCTTCCAGTCTCTATAAAGCCTTCAAATGGGTAAATTCCTCATCAACATCGTGACTGCAACCTCACAAAAAACTCTGAACCACAACCACCTTCTTAACATATTCTCAAATTCATGATCCACAGAACTATGTGAGATAATAAATGCTTATTGAGGTTTTAAGTTAGTAAAATGGGAGATAATGTGTTATGCAATGATATAAGTAACTTATGTACTAATTTGAGTGAAAAATCACTTAATAGAAAACAGGTAATTTAAAGAATTTCTGGGGGAATTAGGAGAACCAGGTTCAGGATTATACAGCCAGGGGACACACCACAGTCACACTGCACAATCGGCTCCGTGAGGACCTTCCCATGCCTTTGCTGCCAGTGATTGACATTCTTACCACAGGAGTTTCCCTACCGCCATCAACTTTGCTCCCACTGTCATCACCTAAGAGCTTATTGTATTTCCTATGACTCTTCCATAGCTTCAATGGACACTGGGAAACGTTCAGTTTCTAGAGTGCAAAGTGTAAGCTTTTCTTCTCACCAAGGTTCACAAGGTGGGAAAACTCTCTGCATATAAAGGGGGGTCAAATACTGGGTAGCCAGAATAAGCATGTTATTCTTACTCAGTTAGAATAAAATACAGACAACTTACTATGCTTTGTAAGACTTTATTCAACTGGGCCATAGTCTCTTCTGTAACTTCCACCGTTCTCCTCCAGCCATGCTGGAAATCGTTCTGTCTTTCTAACACATCAAGCTTGTTCTTATATCTGTACTTCTGCACAGATGAATCCCTCTGCAAGCAGAATGTTCTTTCTAAACACTTACACTTCACTGGCTGCATTCTTCTTCAGCTTTAAGATTTCCTGCTGCCACCTTCTCAGAGGTATTTCCTGATCATCAGGGCTTAGTCATTACCTTCCCCCTCACACATCATTCCCTCTTTCATTATTCTAATTTTCTTTTCATTTTCTGAAATCATTAGCCTGCCTGCTCATTGTCTTCTCATTGGTAACCTATTCTTGGATGTCAGCTCCTGGAGAGGAGAGGTATCTAATCCTGTCCACTGTTCTATTCCCAGAGCCTAGAATAGTGTCGGGAACCTTATATGCTGTCAATAAAAATTAATTAAATGTGTGGATAAGTAAATGAATTAAATAATAAGATTAATTATGCCACCTCTTTTCATGATCTTTAAATATGTATAGATAATAAAAATATAAGATAACATAATTATGTATTTCCTTCTGTAAAAGAAATTTTTAGAGAGAAGAAAGTAGACACTTTAGAAGGGATTTATTTGCTTCAAAGAAATATTTTTTTAAGTCTTTAATATTTATTTATTTATATATATTTTTTATATTACATAAAGTATTACAAAGATTAGTACATATATCTTTACAAAACACAAAAGATAATTGTGTTTATTTCTGTGGAAACTGTTTACTTCTCTTTTCCTAATCAAATCTAAAGACTTTCCATCCATGTGATATGGTTGGGATTAATTCTATACAAACACCTAACCATATCACCTGTGGCAGAAATGAATCTTCATAATTGAATAAGGTAAATAATCAGAAAATCATAATTTTATGGCTAGAATAAGGTATTAGACTGGCACTTTCTATGAACATAGTGACAATTTAAATGAAAAATGATGGTTTTATGCTCATAGTAAACCACAAGATTTTATTCTTTGATGGAGTTGTACTCATTGTCATTGAGTTTGATTTGTGTGCCAGAACTTCCCAGTCAGAGAGCACAATTGTCATTAGCAATTCAAGAATAATGTGTGCAACACACCAACTAAACTGACTTTTTAAATCAATTTATATATGTAAACATAGGAGCTATTTCCTCAAGGTTTTAGTGCTAAGAAACTAATTTTTTTATATATAATGTAAAAAAGAAATAATTTTGCATATTTTTATTGACTATTGTCACCACATAGATTAGCCTTGTGTATAGATTTTATATATATTCACACATATATGTGTTTTTATTTATAAAATCATTCTCTTTATATATACACTAGGGGCCCAGTGCACAAAAATTTGTGCACACGGCAGGGTCCCTCAGCCCGGCCTGTGCCCTCTCACAGTCTGGGACCTCTTGGGGGATGTCCACCTGCTGGCATGCCTGGCCAGCCTGGGTGATGGGCTGATGGCTGTTTTCAGGCTGGCCAAGCCCCCCAGTGGGAACCCTCACCCCATGGGGGTGTGGCCATCCTGGATGAGGAGCTGAGGGCTATTTTTAGGCTGCCCACAGTCCCTTCAGGGTTCAGGTCTGTATTGGGGTGCCTGGCCAGCCTGGGTGAGGGATTGAGGGCTGTTTTCAGGCTGCCTACAGCTCCCATTGACCCAACGTCCCAGCGAGGCTGGCTGGAATCAGGTTTCTGGGGTTTATCTTCTATAATTGAAACTTTATTGCCTTGAGTGGAGGCCTAGTCAGGCAATGAAGCCTCTTGTTTGCTTCAGCTCTGTGGCTTCTATAATTGAAACATTGTTGCCTTGAGAAGAGGCCTGGCCGGCCTAGGCAGTCAGTTTCAACTCCATCGCTGGTGCAATGGAAGCCTCCTGTTTGCTCTAGCTCTGTGGCTGCTGGCCTCCATCTTGGCTGGGTTAATTTGTATACAGCCACTCTGATTGGCTGGTGGGCATGGCTCGGCTGGTGGACGTGGCTTAGGTGTCTCAGAGTGATGGTTAATTTGCATATTGCTCTTTTATTAGATATAAAATATACATCTATAAAGCACAAAATATTTCTCTATAAAAGCATATTTTCCTGAAAGTAAGCTATTTTTTAAATAGTCTCATTATACAAGTATGCATAAATTGATTTTATACAACTATTTTCCTTATATAAATAAACATAAATATGATTTGAAGATAATCTATTTATAAATGTGACCGACAGGCATGTTATCAAGGTAAACTATAAGAAAAGTTGTCCAACAAAACATCTGACAATTTTCAAAAAAGTTTTAGGCAAAAAGGAAGGAAGAGAGAGAGAGAGAGAGAGAGAGAGAGGTTATCTTTTGATGGGATTGAACCCACAACTTAGGTATGTGCCCTGACCAGGAATTGAATCCATAACCTTTTTGTTGTGTGCGATGGTGCTCTAACTAACTGAACCACCTGGCTGGGGCAACATTTGACAATATTTTTGGAATCAAGTTAGACTAGAATATAATGTAGAAAATAGATATGTGCACTCATACTCAGTAAATCTGTGTACACTTGTAGACAAGTCAGCAAGTTAATCTTATGGTTGGAATAAGGTACTAATCTGGCACTTCATATAATAAAAATAATGTTTCTGATAGAAAAATTTGTTGAATGAGTGTCATGGTAGGGAAATTATTGGGATATTTTTTTCCCAAAATGTTTTCTATAAGTGTTGTCACCTTAATTTTTTAATATAATGAATATTCTATATAATAAAAGGCTAATATGCAAACTGTCCCATCCGGAGTTCAACTGACCAGCAGTTCAAATCACTCACTATGATTTGTGCTACCACCAGGGGGCAACGTGGAACCAAAGAAGGAAGGAAGGCTCAGACTGGCCCTGATTGTCATCCACGTCTAGGGACCTTACTGGTGCATGAATTTCAGGTACCAGGCCTCTAGTCTATAATAAAATATCTAAGGAAAGATTTATAAATGAGATGCATTTTTATTTCAAAAACTTTTTGCAAAGAGGTAGTGTTCTCATATTCATCAAAAGATGGAGTCACTATTTCTAGAAGGCAATCATTGCATCCTCTGATACGTTTAGTCATGTGCCAGTGATCTTCTAGACAAATAGCTGCATGACAGCAGCCTGGGCTCCCCATGAACCTGACTCCTCCAAGAAGCAGGGCTACCACTGGCTTCTCTACTGTTCTGCCACCATACTGCCCTGTTGGTACTTCTGGGTCTCAGAAAGGATAATGAAATAAATAACAATTTAGAGTGATGAAAATTGATTGAAAATAGCTCAAATTGATCTTTCATGTATGTAATGAAATAATCTGTCCCTTAGGATAAAATAATCCATACAGATCATAGTGTAAGCCTTCTAGAAATTTTTGGTCCAGGAGAGCTGATACTTCCACAATTTTCAGAGAAAATCTGAAGATTTATTTTTAAAAACTCATTTCTATTTAGCTTTTTTCTAATTTTTAATTTTTTTGCCTTTTACTGACAAAATAATGTATGCAATTTTTTAAAAAATTTAAAATTATTAAGTGAAAATGAAGTTCCACCTTACTTTCCTAATCTTGATTATCAGAGATGATCAGGGGTAGTGGTTTCTCATGTATCCTTCTATAAATATTTTTCATTCTTCATATGTCTTTATTCAGATCTGTGAGTATATTTGTTAGCTAAATTTTTCAGTGGAATTTCTAAGTCAAGCAGTGTTTGTATATGTGAAAATTGTCAGATGTTTTTGTTGTCTTTATTGATTTCAAAGAAAGGAAGGGAGAGGGAGAGAGAGATAGAAACATTATTGAAAAGAGAATCATCGATTGGTTGCCTCTGGTGGGGAATAGAACCGTGACCTCCTGGTTTATGGGTCAACACTTAACCACTGAGCCACACTGACAGGGCAAGTAGTGTTTAAGTCAGAGTAGGTAGGCTATATTGAGGTGACCAACAATCCCAAATTTTAAGACACATAAAACTTAAAAGTTTAATTCCAATTCATGCTATATATTCAGCCATGGTCAGTTGAGGTCTCTGCACAGCCCAGAGTAATGGAGCAGCCAGTATCTGGAACACTGCTGGTTAAGATTAAACTATGGAGTCTATCATCATTTTCAAACTCTCTATTTGCAAATTTTCCCACTTACTAAAATTTGTTTGTAACTCCCAAGCCAACACTAACAGAGCTATTGTGGTCATTCACAGATATGCACAGAATGGTGAAGAACTGCAGTTGCCCAGCATGCACATTCCCAGCTGAGTTCAGACAAGGTAATGCTCTGCCTTTTAGCTCCAGCTTTCATACTATTAGCAGTGGTTTTTTTGTGACCTACTTAGTGACAATGTTTTTGCATTATGTTTTTTTTGTTAGTGATTTTGTTCTTCAAAATGGCCCTAAGCACAGTATTAAAATGCTTTCTAATATTCCTAAGCCCAAGAAAACTGTGATGTGCCTTACAGAGAAAATAACATCTGCTAGATAAGCTTTTTTCAGGCATTAGTTATAGTGCTGTGAGTGCAATGTTGAGGAACCAACAATACAGTATATCCAGAAAAAGGAAGAGAAAATTTGTCAATATGTACTTGAAGCTTCTCTAGAAAGTACACACGTAACAACTATAGTATAAAGATGCCAGCTATATCTAAAGCTTTGGAAAAGATGGAAAATGGTTAAATTTGTAGATTCATGAGATTTTGACTGATACAAAATAGAATAGTGGATAACATTGTTGTGAGGCTGAAAACCAAAGAAATCTACAGTTGTGCTACCCAGGATAGGGAAAGAGCTAAGCCTTTTGTGGATAGTGGGTTTTTTTGTAATGAATACTGCCTTTAATTATTTGTAAGAAATATATGTTCAATAAGTATCTTTAAACAGAAATACATAAAATAAGTATTATCAGTTATATTGTTAGGTTGGTGACAATGTTGTGACTAGAGACTTGTAGGAACCTAATCCTGTATTTCTTCTAAAAGCAATGACGTGATACTTCATTATTCATTGATGAAGTATTGATACTTCCATTATTCACTGAGACTTTAATGCAACATAACTTCAGAATGAGATTTAATTATAGCTTACAATTACTCTTAAAGCCCAGAAGTGATGCATGTCATTTTTGTTCATATTTCATTGTCCAAAGAAAGTGACATAACCATTACTGGCTTCAAAGTGGCGGGGAGGGAGAGGAGGAATACCTTTCCTCTAAGAAAGAGGACTGGATATAAGCAAATAGGAATGCATTTACCAAGAAGTGTTTGACATAGCCACGTTTCCTCCAAGGAGGCTGTATTCCTAGCAGTAGTTGAGAGTGCCTATTTTCTCACACACTCACTACCAGCACTAGTAAGTTCTCAAAAGTAGGTCAAATATTGCTTCTTTCTCCATACACTACAACTTTATATAGATGCATTATTAACCAATGAGAAATACTGCGGTGAGTTTGAGAGTTTCCTCTGATAAATTGTTGCTCCCATTGTCTTTTTTCTTAGGGCAGGGGGTGGTGGTGGAATAGCAGACTGCTTCTACCTCTGTCATGCATGGGGAAATACTGGAAAAAAGATTATCTCTCTGGTTAGAAAAATAAGATTACCTATATTTACATAAGTGTATTTAATCTAGAGGAATATTTTTTTAAAAAACATTGAACATATTTAGGACCTTTGATTTATTTTGGGTTGTAGCAGTGTATGTAAGACATTGGAAAGTTATTGGGGAGATAGATCTAGCCCTGATGTCTGTTTAATGTGTTAAGATCATATAAATACTCATTACAAAATTCTTATTTGGAGGAGTAAATGGCTCCAATGTCAACCCCTATACCCAAGGTGAGGACTCAGAATTCTTCTTGTCTGCCTTTTCCATCATTTACTAAATGAGGTCTGTCAAGCTACCTTTATAGTTTTTATATTTATACTAGAGGCCCAGTGCATGAAAATTCATGCACTGGAGGGGAGGTCCCTCAGCCCAGCCTGCCCCCTCTCATAGTGCAGGAGCCTCAGGGGCAGGAGGCAATCCAGTGATTTGGGAAGACAATGCCCCATCACACCCTCGGCTGGCCCTGGTTACCTCCACCTCAGGCTGGCCCTGGAAGGCTGAGCAGCTGCCATCTGAGGCTTGCCTGCACCTTGGGCCAGCCCTGGGCAGCTGGGGGGCTGAGGCCCATGCAGAGCAGCAGGGCCTGCCTGGGGGGGCAGGCCAGGCCTTGCTGTGTGCCTGCCGCCCCAGCAGGGCTAAGGGGACTGGGTGCTGCCATCTTGTGGCTGTGGGCGCTGCCACCTTTGAGGGGGGAGCAGTCAATTAGCATATTCCCTCCTTATTGGCTGTGGGCACCACCATCTTTGCAATGGCGTGAGGATCAAATAGCCTATTTCCTCTTTATTAGATAGGATTTTACAGTTAAAAATTTTTTTTACTTTGCATGACAAAATCATGTTATTTAGTGGGAAGAATTGAAAATTATATTTTTTTAGTGAGTTCACTCTTTTTTACTTCAAATAAATTTTATTGTCTTCAAGTGTATCTGTTTGAAATAAATTAACACATTTTTTGCAGGAAACGAGTAAAATCAGATCCACCAGGGAGACTGTCAATGGACATGAGGAAACATACATTGGAACCTCTAGTTGGAACCGGCAAAAATAAAATGTTTTACATCGTTGTCGTGTGTGTGCCGCTCATAAACTAC